>CAJNOJ010000381.1:0-86764 GCA_905250025.1 Adineta ricciae | reverse complement strand
AGTCTGTTGGAGCCAAGTCTGGAGAATAAGGTGGATGAGGAACGGTGATCCCGCTAAGCTTTAATAATTTTTTCACGGGTCGACTTTGCGATATGTGGTCTTGCGTTATCATGTAAAATATAAACTCGATCCTATTTTCCCTTGAGTTTTTCAGCTACCCGATCCAATTGTTGACAGTATAGATCAGCAGTGATGGTGTAACCATTTGGTAGAAGTTCCCAATGAACAACTCCTTTAATACCCCACCAGACACTCAGCATCGACTTCCTAGGATGTGGATCAGTCTTCGGTGTTGCTACGCCTGTTTGACCAGCGCTCAACCACTGACGTCTACGCGTGTAATTAACATACAACACCCACTTCTCATCGTCAGTAATCCGATTGGATAACCATTGATAGTTGCGATGAGATGTGATTAGATCCATACATGTATCAACTCTCTGTTGCAATTGATGTGATGATAATTCATGAGGTATCCATACTCCGTATTTCCAGCACGGATAAAAAAAGCGTAGAACGATAAACCTTTTTATCATTTATCAAACTGCAACGATAGAAATACCCTTCGGCACCGTTTATCACACTATGTTGAACTCTTTGATCTACTAATTAAAACAGTGAATAAAACGGTTTATCAAAACCAAATACCCGTTGTAGAAGAGTTTATCGAGCCGTTTATACGTTTCAAAAACTATAAAAGGGTATTTCTATCGTTGCATTTTCCTAAACTCTTACGAAGGGTTTTTTATATTCCAAAACCATTTTATTTTGGAACACATATTCGTTCATCAAGGGGTATATGAAAATCAAATGCTGTTATTTTACCGTCGGTGCCACTGATCAACTTCAAAAAGGGCAGATCGAAGGGTATATCAGACGGTTGGTCATTTCCATGTACTGGACAGAGGTAGATCGAAGAGTTGTTTCGAGCATTCAACACGATGAATGCATTATATCGGAATTGCACTGGCGCATCTGCTCCTCTATAAACATCTGGGGCGAAAAGGTAGAAAGGAAAGAACGGCAAAGCCGAAGCTAGAAATTGCAATCAACGCAATAGCTCGAAATACCCAGCTATAGACTTAATGAAAACTCCTACATAAAATACGAAGAAGAATGTTGTTTGACAATCTTTTAGATGGATATGACTACTAATTAGTATGTAGAGGATACATTCGCGGACTAGAGACTAGAGAGTTCAGCTATTGATCGCATAAGGAAAAGTACAAATAGTAGGAAAATGAAAAGGATCTCGTGAGCGATGATAAGAGAGACCAAGAAGAGATCAGAAGTACATGAGAGAATAATAATATACCTATTTAGCAGTATCGCTAGAAGTAGTGATATTGAGCGCACACATGGATACTACAGCATGTAAGACGTAGAAACCTCACGTGAGCACAGTGTGTTAACAGTGCAAAAAATATTGGAGTGGAAAAAATGTGCAATATATGGGTGACAGTATGATGGAAATAGAATAGTATAAGCGACCGAGGAAAGGAGTAAAAGAAGTACCATATCGCACGTTACTCAAAAGATTGCGACGGTGGCTTTGAGCAATCTCTCAGAAAAAGAACAGAGCGGAAAGGCATTTATTGCGCACTCTAAAGATCAACAGATAAGGTTAATGAAATCAGACAGCTAACAGAAGAACAAAAAGCTCGAAAAGATATCTCACCCTCAATATTATGCACCATATGGTGCGGACAATTGCATGCCCGCTCGAAGGAAATAAAGAGGAAAAGAAACATATCGCTCACCGTGTCGTCGAATGCTTGATGATACTAGAATTNAATGAGCGCTTTGAATTTCATCTTGAAATCCGATTGCGAAATTCTCACTGTAGTCGACTTGAGCAAGAATCGTCTTGGTCGAAACATTGGCTCTGAGAAATTGGAAATGTTTTGCTTGTCCACGCTTGATCCAGGTGTGTGATAAGAAAGATGACACTTTTGATCCCAAAACAGTAACGTATTGCCGGACTGTACCAGTAACATCGGATTTTGTAGAGCGATGTCCGTTGTTGATCCATTGTTGCCGAGTAGCTGCCTAATTCGACTTACAATATAAGTGACCAATTCCTAGCACCCTCAGGAATAGAAATAGATTTAGTTTTAGTTATACATATATGCACCCATACCCCTGTGAGTTTACGAATAGAAATAGATTTAGTTTTACTTATACATATATACCATCGCCAACACCCACCGCAGCACCCTCAAGCGAGATAGATGTAAGTGAGGGTATGGGTTTATGTATGCATAAGTAAAACTAAATCTATTTCTATTCCTAAACTCACAGGGGTATAGGTGTATGTATGCATAACTAAAACTAAATCTATTTCTATTCCTATGTAGTCATTTGTTATAAGGGTTATATAGATATCTATTTATATTCGAATTGATACTAGCCTGTCGGGGGTCGACTTATAATATAAGTCGAATTAGGCATCTCATGCATCGACGTGTGTCAGCAGGGCTTTGAGAAGCAAGTGAACGTTGGCATGTTGAACGCAGACACACACGCGTTGGCTAAGTGTCGAGAGCAAGTTGATTAGTTTAAAACTCGATTACTCGAATTATGAACTAAGAGATTTAGAAATCGAATGAAAGTTTTAATGCTCGAATCGAGTTAACGATTTCTACACTACTCGATGAGTTGTTCAATAGTACATAAAGAGAATAAGAAATCGTTTAAATCAATTTATTCAGCCAACATCTTTCATTACACTCTCGTCCTCAGGATTTATCAAACTTGCGCATAATTTATTGAAATCTAGATTCTAAAACACTATACATCTGTTCCAGCTATGTAAACAACCGTTTAACCTTCTTTGTTGTGTTCCTACGTTAGAAATTTTTGACTTCTGTTCGATGAGATACTTTTCGACATTGTCTAACGCATTTTGAAATGTTCTCCTCTTTGGGTGACCCGGAGTTAGTTCTACTGCCTGTTTGTAATACTGATACGCATCATAATATCGACCTTGAGTAATGAATAAAAGACCTATGTTGTAGCAAACTACTGCTTTTTCGTAAGTATTGGAAGTTCCTTTTGTTTCTTTGAGCGCTTTCTTATACCACTCAAAAGCTTGATCATATTCTCGCTTCTTTTGATAAGCCAATCCGATACTATGAAGGACTTGAATTCGTGTTGTTGGTTCGTCTGACGAGAACAAGTACACTGATGACGAGGCATTAAAAATTTGATCTGATTGTTGCTCAAGCAACGGAAGCGCCATTTGAAGATATTTGACAGCATCATCAATTTGTTCACGTTGAAGATAAATCATTCCTAGTCCACTATAGACAAAACCTTTCTTCTTTTCTTCAACGGAATCGTCGTTAAGCGTTCGTTTATAAAATCGTTCAGCTTCGACCAAATCACCTTGCCTTCTTAGAATATCAGCAAGTGAAAGAAGACTGGATCCATGAATAAGGGAACGTTTGATTTCTCGTAACTTTGAATCCATTTTGTCACAAGATTGTAATGTAATAATCCAACTATTATTTTGCCTTACGACTGACTTGGTTTTCCAAACCGTACCAGTTGCCATAAGAACCTCATCTTCATCTCCAAAATGACTTTTCTCTCTGATATTTGCGAATATTCGATTGAAATTTTGATCAATACTCATCTCATAAACAACACTAACTCTACTATTTTCTGTTTCATCGTCACCTGAAAAGAACTGTGCTACTTCACGGCCAGTTGTTGTTGAAACGAATCCATTGATAGAAATAAGATGATCTCGATGGTCAATCAGCTGCTGAATAATAGAACGAGGCAATCTGGATCCACGATATAGAGTCTTGAATTGTACAGATTTTTTCTTAGTTCTCTGATATTCTTCTAAATTACGATGTAAATCTGCAATGAATTTTCTACATTGATAAACATTTTCAATATTTTCACTGCGATATGCTCGACTTAAAGTACGATACAAGAACTGACTTTGTGTGTAATAGAAAATTGCTTGGCTGGAAGACTTATAGTTAACTTTGAAATCTTCGATGTGAGACCACATGGAAGGATTGTTATGATAAAAACTTCGACATTCGCATATCAAATCATTGAAAGATGCTTGATCCTGGTTCATTTCACAAATAATATCGGTAAGAGTTTGGAAAAGGAGAAATTTCAATGAATCTTCGCTAAAAAATTTAATTGGATTTTGTTTTATTGAGAAATTGTAAATAGACAATCCAGGAAATGGATCTCTGAGCCTTTGGTTACCAAGAGTATCATTTGGACGAAGTTCATCTCTAGTTGAGATCGAATGATTTCTATTAAATTGCTGAATATTTGTAGATATTTTCTCAAAAAGTGTACTTATATTTGTGAATATTGGAGTTTGATAATGCAAATCATTGAGTTCATACTCGAACCGGTAAATGAATTGACATTTTTTATTATATCTTCTAATTTGATCGATAAGATATTCTCCACATTTGCTACTAACAATTAAACATAATAATGTTGCTCGATCTTCGTTTTGGACATAATCGAATAATTCAAAGATATTATCAATAATGTAAAAACTTGTAAATAACTCTCGTAATTGTCTGTTCAGCTCAGTGTTCGTGTCTTCGGGTATTTCTGTTTGATGATCACAAAACCAAACTCCGGTAAAATATTCGCTGAGAGCTCTCTTGGAATCAAAGAGTGTTGGTTCGTCGTAGGTTTCGATATTCCTATGAAAAGAAAAGAAAAGAGGTCTAGATCAAAATAACATGAATGTAACAAACGATCTTTTACATGATCAATGGAGATATATACTAGTTCGGTCGTCGTTTAACACAATCTAAAACAAAAGATAAAAAAAGAACTTTAATGACAATCTGATTTTATTTTGCCTAAAATCGATAGAACTATTTCTTTGTAAACATGACACAAATGTGAGTCAGATGAAGAAAAAAGTACATTTTTGTAATTCTGCAATACTTTCTCTAGATCAGAAACCGGTACGTTATGATTTATTGATTCCACGTCCTTATTTTCCGATGATCGTATTAAATCAAGTGCTTGATGAGAGAAAGAAAGAGACTCCGCTTTCGATCGTCCAAAAGTACTGATAATTGTCATATTATTATAGATTGATGCTTGATTTGAGCTATCTAAATTAACATGATCTAATACATATTGATAATAAACAAGAGCATCGTCGTATTTCTTTAAAATCGAAAGATAAATTCCAAAAGTGAACCATGTGAAGTTTTGTTGCGTTTGAAAATAAATCTGTTCTTTGAGGAAATCATTTCGATATAAAATATAGTTTAATTTTATATGTAAAATCCCATCGAATGACAATTCAGTCGAATGTATTTGGAACATCGATCCTAAATGGAATACGACACGATCAGTATCGATATAATGTACTGCATGGGCGTATTTTTTTGGAACGTAAATTTCCAAAATTATACTTTGATATTCTTTTTTCTTCATTTCACGAGCAATTGTACGAGTGGTTAGAACGTTTTTCGATGCAAGAAGATGAGAATGGAAAGTGATAAGCGTTGAATGGTTTTGATTTTCAAATAAATTGGTTTGATCGCTTTTGATAATTTGTACACAATAAACTGTAGATGGAGAAGTACACGGTTCTAAATGATTAATAGCATCTCGAATATTGGCGAGTAATTGATGCGATGGTAAAATTCTTTCCATAGATAATCCGTGTTTGTATAAATGCTCAATGAAAGTAAAGAAAGAAGCGGAAATGTCTCTTGAATCGTCTATCAAATCTGTCAACGTATGATCTTGAATATTTCTTGCAATTGTATCAAATAGTTTATGATATTCTGTGCATGATTGACTGCAAGATATCATGTCTTTATCAGCAGGATTCGAAAGAGATGGTAAATCGTATAGGATTTCGAGCATCAGTTGAAAACTAAGAAAATCATATTGACTGTTGTTAAATTGTGTAATCAATGGTAATTGATCTGTGGTATAATCAGAGCATAAGATAAATTTCATGTAAACATCATTCAGAGTGTTCTTAATCGTAGCGAAACAATCATTGTGCTTCGCAGATATAGTTTGTGTATATAATGAATAGACGAGATCTCCTTCACTAAACAAACTTGCAGAGAAATAAGTACTATCACTTTCGTGGATAGCTTTCACTATTTCATTTTTTGAATCGAATATACCGAAGATTTTTGGATACTGACCAATCCAACTTTGTTCATCGTTATTTACCGTTGAAGAACTTAAAATGTAGAAGAATTCAACAAAATGATAGTTATGAATCAGTGGTACAAGATCTTTGGCTGTGGATATTGGTAAAATAAGACGTATTTGTTTCTGTTTGATGTTTGAAAGATCGCAGAGAAATCTGTAATCATTCTCATAATATTCCATATCTGTGAAATACGTAGAACTGAGTGGGATATTGAGACAAATAATTGTTAGTTTTGATTTGACTAAATCTTTCAACAAACGACGAGTAATGCTGCGTTTTGGTACTAAAATACAACTATAGTCATATATGATTTATCCGTGGAGAAGAAAAAAGTTTGATTTCAAAACTTATGATCAAACTTTTCGAGATAGTTTTGCATTTGGAAAAGAAGCTTTGTACTCACAAACTGAATCGAACCGTTGGACTTGGTGATTTTCACTATCGACAACATAAAGATTTCCTTCAATATCGAATGATATACCAGAAGGACCAGACAGTTGAATGAATTTCTCTCCCCAAGCATCTCCACCAATAATTATTTCGCCTTGTTGGTCTCGTTCTCTCCAACGCATTATCCGTTGATTTGCATAATCTGCAACGTAAACTTGGCCGAAATCATCAACAATGACTCCTGTAGGACAATTTAATTGACTTAGACTATCTCCACTTCCATTTCCACCAGCAACAATAACTCCTTCGTGTGCATCTTTTCTCCATTTCATTACACGATGATTCCAAAGATCTGAAATATAAATCGATTGTTCATCATCAACGAAGATAAAATGAGGATGATCGAATTGATTAAGTTGATTTCCACGTCCATTTCCACCACCAACCACTTTCCCTTGTGTATCTCCGATTGTCCATCTTTTTACTTCATGTCTCTCATCATCACAAACATAAAGAAAGTTATCTTTATCTCTTGTTAAGCTCGAACATTGGATATCGTTGATGAGAATTTCTTGGTGGTTTTGACTCCACCATCGAATCACTCTTCTGTTCCCTCGATCAGCGATGATCAACGAATTGTCTTGTTCATCAACAAGCACGTCTGTTGGTTCATTCAACTGATTCATTCTGTTTGCTTTTCCAGTTCGGCCTGCAACAATTTCTCCTTCATTAGCACTCGGTTCCCATTTCATTATTCGATGATTTAAACGATCCGCAATGAAAATATTTTGACTTTTATCGATAAAAAGTCCGTTGGGTCGGTGAAGTTGGTTCAATTTCTCGCCACATCTATTGCCTCCGGCTACGCTTTTTACATCTGCTTTCCATTCACTGGCTTTCACTTCAAAAACGAAAGGTAAAAAATGATTCGCTCTTGAAGCTGTTCGCATACCTTTTTCCTTTTCCATGGTCTTCATTGATGCACCCATTACTATAGATGCCGACGTTGTTGCCTCTAAAATTAGTCAATTAATAAGATGAAGTGAACGTATTCCGGTTGTCGAGAAACAAAAATGATAATACATTTCTTTTGTAAAGAAAATCCCGTATTTTTGTCCATATAAAGTCAAATTAGACCTTTTGTTCGGCTTCATTCATCCCTTATTCTGATCAACAACTAACAAAAAATGCTTTGATAGAAATGGAACGGTCCTTCAGAGCCTTTTGTCGAAAGAATACAGTGAAAACAGAAGCCTTATTCCCTCGTCGACTGATACTTTATTGAGTCGTCACTGATTTCATACGGGTTCAAACGCACCAGAATGAAAAGAAGTATATAACGGCTTCTTCCAGTCGGATTTGTACAGTTCATTTGAGGAATGCAAAATTAAATCTTCCTATAAGAAATATTTTAATTTTATTGTATATCTGGTTGTACTCACTGAGATTCTATCCTCGTCTTCGAATGCATCAGCAAAAACGGCCGCTCCTAATGGTGGACTTCGTACAAGTTGACTTGTTACCATTGCTCGATTTTGCTTCATATATTCTAAACGTATCAAAAATTAATAAATATATTGAATAAACACAAATTAGTTAACCCTTTAACGGCTTCGCAGCGTCATAACATTGAATTTGGTCAAATACTTGAATTAGATAAGTCAAATATTCGTTGTTAATTTTATTTCGATCAAAAAGTGAATCTATTAGCTTGAGAGTTCCACTACGTGTTCGATCATCTCGAAGTCTTCGTGGTACGTCATCGCCGAGGCAGGAGTGAAGACAGACTAGATCGTTATCATTTAGACGATCTATGGCGCTCAGAATAGTCGAACGTAAACGAGTATTATCCATTTGTACTGATCTCTATTAACGGCGTAAACAGTCGAGAAAAAGAGTGTTTTATAAATGATAAGAGAATGATGTGTACGCGAAGGCATGTTTTTATACGTGCTTGTAATAAAGTCCGTTATCGAATTGAAACGTTTGTTTCGCGTAAAAGAGTATCTTCTTCTCATAGGTAGTTGATTTCTTATCAAAAGATATATATTTCCTTTATTAGAGGCATCAAATGACATTGATAGAAACGTGCTTGTGATACTTCATCAACTATTTTCAATGTAAAATATGGCGCAACAACATTGCAAGCGATAGCTCTCGATTTTCTTCCACCACATGAAAGGGATTTAGTACCTATGGAAGACGACTCAAATAAACTCTTTGACTAATTAATTGTACATTGCTGAGAATTGTAGCTATGGCCATGTTTGACTCCGTGATAAACAAAAAGTACTTTCTACAGCTGCCGTCTTTGGTGCTTGAGTTGAAAAAGGTGTGACGGATGTGAGAGATGAACTGATTCTGAACGATTTCATGCATGTCTTATGAATATCACTATCCACACTGATAAAAAAAAAGCGTAGAATGATAAACTTTTTTACCATTTATCAAAATGCAACGATAGAGATACCCTTCGGCACCGTATATCACACTATGTTAAACTCTTTGATCTACTAATTAAAACAGTGAATACAACGGTTTATCAAAATCAAATACCCGTTATAGAAGAATTTATCGAGACGTTTATACGTTTCAAAAACTATAAAAGGGTATTTCTATCGTTCCATTTTCCTAAACTCTTACGAAGGGTTTTTCATATTCCAAAACTATTTTATTTTGGAACACATATTCGTTTATCAAGGGGTATACGAAAATCAAATGCTGTTATTTTACCGTCGGTGTAACTGATCAACTCCAAAAAGGGCAGACCGAAGGGTATATCAGACGGTTGGTCACTTCCATGTACTGGAAAAAGGTAGATCGAAGAGTTGTTTCGAGCATTCAACACGATGAATGCATTATATCAGAATTGCACTGGCGCATCTGCTCCTCTATAAACACAGGGGGCAAAAAGGTAGAAAAGAGAGAACGTCAAAGCCGAACCTAGGAATCGCAATCAACGCAATAGCTCGAAATACCCAGCTATAGACTTAATGGAAACTCTTACATAAAATACGAAGAAGAATGTTGTTTGACAATCTTTAGATGGATCTGACTACTAATTAGTATGTAGAGGATGTATTCGCGGACTAAAGAGTTAAGCTATTGATCGCACAAGAAAAAGTACAAATAGTAAGAAAATGAAAGGAATCTCATGAGCGACAATAAGAGAGGCCAAGAAGAGGTCAGAAGTACATGAGAGAATAACAGTATACCTATTTAACAGTGTCACTAGAAGTAATGATATTGAGCGCACACATGGATACTATAGCATGTACGACGTAGAAACCTCACGTAAGCAGTGTGTTAACAGTGCAAAAAATATTGGAGTGGAAAAGATGTGCAATATGTGGATGACAGTATGATGGAAATCGAATAATATAAGCGACCGAGGAAAGGAGTAAAAGAAGTATCATGTTGTGCGTTACTCAAAAGATAACAACGGTGAATTTGAGCAATCTATCAGAAAAAGAACAGTGAAAAGGCATTTATTGCATAGTTTGAAGATCAACAGATAACGTTAATGAAATCAGACAGCTAACAGAAGAAGGAAAAGCTCGAAAAGATATCTCATTCTCAATATTATGCACCATATGGTGCGGACAATTGCATGCTTGATCGAAGGAAATAAAGAGGAAAAGAAACATATCGCTCACCGTGTCGTCGAATGCTTGATGATACTGGAATTGGAAAACTAAAACCGAAATGGAAGAAGAAAACAAGAAATAAATTGCTTAAAATGATTCGGCGAATAATTTTGTTCAAGTTAAATAAGGAATTCTAAATGAAAAAGGAATGAAAAAGTGGAAAATAGTACATGACTTGCTTTGTTGTTCATCGATGCTTAATATTAGAATTGAATGATGAGCAAATTAACACAAATCACTTGACAAGTTATATAACCATACAGCAGACCGTTTGATGCAGGATATTGTTTAATTTAAATAACTGATCGTAAATAAAACAAAAAGAAGAAAAGAAACAAGGAGTAATGTAACACTCACTATGTTGCTCAATCCTTGATGTTATTTCAATTGAATAATAACTGAGGAATCGAAATAATTCCAAAATAAATACGTTTCACATTAGATAAATTGACTTGCTAAGTACAACAGAGAAAGCAACAGAAAATGTGAAATGTTATACATTACTCACCATATCACCCAATACTTCATGTTTTTTTACTTGGGCGATTGATGGAACGACGAGACGTCTTGAGAGATGAATGTCGCACAACGTAAATCGATGGATGATATTGCTTGAATAGAATAAGTAATTGAATAAAAATAAGCAAAATCAAATACAAATGATTTCTCATCATATTGCTCGATATTTGTTCCTGTTAAATCTGAGTAAGTAATAAGATCAGATGACTGAAGAGTAAATGACTGGATCAATGATAAAGCTTAAATTGAATGATTGCTTCTAAATAAAAAAGTGACAGGTAAAAATGACAAGTCACTTATCATGTTACTCGACAGTTCATGTCATTGTATAGGGTAACTAATAACAAAACTGATCAAGTTGAGATAATATACATCACGCACAAGGCAGTTTGATGCACGATATTGTTCGAATTGGAAAATCAACTATAAAAGAACAAGAAGATAATGCAAATAGTAATATAACATTTATCATGCTCTTGTACATCCATGCTTTTCGAATTGAACTATTGGTTGAGAAAAGAAAGACAAAAAAATATTTACTTATTATACTAGTGCGTGGTCGATATCCCCTGAATTGCATAAAATGATGGGAATAAGAAAGAAAAAAATAAAAAAGGATAGACAAAAAACGTGATGAACATTCTCACTTGAAATAAAAAGTGGTTATTTTACATTTCGGTTACATTCTACAGTAAACAAATGTGATATCATCTATAGATGTTGAGTGTACTTATGATATTGTCAATCGTCAAAAGTACTTCTAAAAACGTGACAATCACACTGCTAATGAAATCGAATTGCTTGTGTTGCATAGCTAATTCTAAAGAAAAGATTCAATGGTTAGATCGAGAAAGGAACTTGATCATAATCTGAAAAATGTTCTCCAGTTCAAAAATTCTTAGTGATATATGGTTTATTCTATTAAAAACTTGAATTCGGCGTAAAAATGAATGTAGAAATTGCAAGTTAAATATGCTTTGTGAAAGAAATAACATTTTCTTTAAGGAAAGCGTGTCTCTTGCTTATTAGACCAACTTGAATTGTCAATAAAATAATGTGTTTTTTAATACACATTGAATGAAATAAGAAACATAATTGCCTAGATTGCTAGTGGGAAACTATCATCATCATCGATAGACAGAACTGTTGTACACTCTTGATTCGAAACTGTCCAATTGCGATGAAAACAATTGATTCCTGAAAAATTGAAAAAAAAATTAGAGGTATCATGAACATCTATTTTTTCAATATGCTCTTATATGAATGGTTTCGCAGCATGACTTATCCGATATTGTACTTCTCAATCGGATCGATCATAGGCTATCACATTGGCGAGTGTTCGCTCAACACAGTATATCGTCTGAAGAATTGGGCCATCGATTCCAAGGTTTCTGCACCATCTATTAAACTGAATGATAACGAAAATTTTTAAAGCGCCGCTTCCTGATCATCATCTGATAATGTTAATTCGAGGTAATTGTCAGCAGAATTCGATGCATTATATCACCATTATTTGTAAAGCGTTCCCAACATTCAAATCTATTTTCTTTTACTGTTGAGTACCAATATGAATTGTATTTAAATGATTTAAGTATTTCTATCTCATGAAATTTATTCGGATGTTGCCGAGAAATAAGAGATTTATATGCAGATTGTATTCGTTATAGAACACTACATACGTTATGTAAATCACAAGTAATTAAAAAACTGGTATCATTTTATGATGAACTGTTATGTGTATAGCCACTTTAGCAAGGCTAAAGACATTTCGATCTGTTGAAAAGCAGAGAAATAAATAATGACATTAAGTTTTCGTGTTCAATGCAACATATTGATATGAGTATAGCCATTAGATTTTATTGACTAACTGAATTAATATAGATTCGCCTTTATTTTTTCATATCATCAGCATTTATTGACCGAGAGATAAATAAGAAAGAATAACGATCATGAAAGAATATATTGCGCATTCCGTAGACTATGCAATTCTTTACTTCATTTGTAGAAAAACATTAGAAAAATATTCATCTGGTAGAAAGTCCATCATCATCTCTAGCTATTGTATCTCATGTATGAATATCTAACACGCACAACAAGATACTTTATAAAAGTAAATACATCGGTCTGGAATAAAATATTGAAAAAAATCATGCATCCCTAATGATCCATAAACAGAGTGATCCTCAGACTGAGATATAATGGAATCATTATTAAAAATAATGTACGCCACTAAACGACTTGTTCCCAGGATCTGTTCACACTTCATCAACTCTATTATCTTATGAAAAACCCTTCTTACAAAACTGTAGAAGAATTAGTACATATGCGTAAAACAATAAATTTCCGGAAATCGAGAGATAAAAGAGCCGAATGTTGTGTGTACATGAATAAAGCTTTCTAATAGAAGTGTAGAAGAATAAACCCTTACACACAATATGATAAACCTTTTCAGTCGAAGATGGAAATATCAATCCTCGTCTGTAGAATGATAAACCTTGTCTATAAAGCTATACAAGAATCTGTCTTGGTGCGTACAATAATAAACATTTTTAACGCAAGGGTAGAAGGATCAACTCTTATCCGTAGAATGCAAAACCCTTCCAACACCCCAGTAGAAGGATGAACCCTTTCACACATAATAATAAGCCTCTTGAACGAAAGAGTGTAAGAATAAACCTTCCTATGCGAAGAAAGTAGTTGAATCAACTCTTAGGCGATGAGCGAAATACCCTTGCTAACGGAAAGGTATCGAACATAATTTATCAAGGGCAGTGCTAAACTTTTAGATTAAGAAGCGGATGAATCAATAGCGAACCATAGAATAAGAAATCCTCTGGAAAATCAGATAAAAGAATCTACCCTCAGGCGTAGAGTAATGAGCTTTTTTCAGAGAGGAAATAAAATCTCCCTCAGAAAAAACATGCTGATATACCATTTTCAGGAAAAAGTAGGATAATAAACCTAAAAACGAATAATGCAATACCCTCATCATGAAAGCGAATCTTGCTCTACTGTCATCCGTTGGAGAACATACTTGCATCTTGAAATTAAAGAATGAAAACCTTTCTATAGCGTTATAAACCCCTTGGATTTTTTATAAACGCTTACGCTTATAAATCCTTTGACTGATCAATCCTCAAATGGTTTATCACATCGAAATAAACCCTTTAAGGGTTTATTGACAATTTTTAATAGGGCAAGGGTAGATCATTATCCGGATCTTTTTTTCAGTGCACATGCTTCTTCAAAGCTGTCTTTCCATCACGTTGAGCACTTAACGTTTTTAAATAAACTTTACATCGAGCTTGTGTCGGATCAGTTTTTACTTCTTGTAACCAGAGAGAATAATTCTTCGCATACAACCAGTCTTCTAAAAACACCTTTCTTCTTCTTCGTTCTCGGACTAGTTGCTGATAATGCCGATGTGCACGTGGATTTTGTCAGTGAAATAATTTCGTCTGCTTCCTCGATCACACTGATGGTCATATTCGAACCTACCGATTTGTCTTCCATAGTTGCAGCAATTCAATCTACTATGAGAGAATCATTAGATAGAATAACACTAGCGGCAGCGCCAGGAGCTCCCACTAGGGTGGGCTGAGCCAATCCTAACCCACACGTGGCGCCGCCACTAAATAACTATCTCATGAAAATAGAAGATTCAAACCAGTTTGAACAGGTACAGATATTTGAATAAACCAGGTATACGTCAGATAAAGTCTCTAGTGGCAGTGATCAAACTCAGATGGCGCAACAACAGACATTCACAGTCACGATAACATAACAATGAAATAACAATCTCAAAAAATATGACAATTCGGAGGAATTCGGAAGATCTGGCAACCTTGATTCTACATGTATTAGATTGTTAACAAAGTGCTTACGTTTGTTTTTGAAAATCTTCTAAAATATTCGAGAAAGTTCTGGAAGTCTTCATACTAAGAGTATAGAAAGCGAGTGTGAATATCTTTCGAATGCTAATAAATTCATCGATACAGACACTGATCATGAGCTGAAAATGGGCCTTTCTCGTAGAGATTCGAGTGGTTTTGCTTCATGAACTCCGTCTCGGTCACAAAGCAACGGAAGCAACCAGCAACATATGTAGCACGATGGGGGAGGATGTAAATCTCTTAAAACAGCTTATCGAACAAGATCTTCGATTGACTCTACGGTGCTTAGCAGAGCACTTTGGGTGCTCCCATTTTGCAGTGGAAAAACATCTGATCCAATTAGACAAGACATGGAAATATGGAGTTTGGATACCACAAGAGTTATCATTACATCAGCTACAACATCGGGTTGATGCTTGTATGGATTTAATGACGTCTCATCGCAATTACCAATGGCTTAGCCCTGGCCAGACAGGCGTAGCAACACCTAAGCCTGATTTCCCTCGCAAAAAGATGATTTTGAGCGTTTGGCGGGGCCTCAGTGGTATTATTCATTGGAAAATTTTTCCAACTGGTTATACCTTGACAACGCCCGACCAAATTTTGCAAAGCTGACCTGCGAAAAATCATTGAAGCTCGGTTGGATTACTGTTCCTCATCTACCTTGTTCTCCTGAATTAGCATAAACGGACTATCATTTGTTTCTTTCTCTTTCTCGTCATTTACGTGAGAAAAAGTTCGACGATGACAACAATCTGAAAACAGATATTAACAATTTCTTTGACCCAAAGTCCAAGGATTTCTACGAACGCGGGATCATGTCTTTGCCAGAGCGTTGGCGACAAGTCATAGATAGTATAGTGGTACATATATAACTGAAAGCTAGTTGTATCGTTGAAGTTAAAAAAGAAGAGTAAAATTTTGAAAAAAAGCGCAAAAACTTTGTTAACAACCTAATACTACTCCCCGCTATGATCGAGGGATGTCAAAATTCTCACTACAGAATTCAAAAATTTTGCAATAGTGCAAGTTACAATAGAAAAGTTTTTTTTCTAAAGATCTAATCTGAAATAAATAGTGTTGTATTAATAAAACAGACATCTACATTAATTGCACGTCATCATCATAATTGTCAAATACAGACGACAATAAAACCTGTTGAAAACGAATATAAACACACGAGACATCCTTTTCTTTTTGTACGTCATTCATATAAAAAAGAGTGCGTGACCAGAACGCGAAACTTGGCGTTCGTTCGAGGTGTGTAGGACGCTAAAGAGTGCAATCGACGACCCAACACAGTATTTCTACTCAAAAATCACATATCTATTGAGGAAAGAATAAAGTATTGTAATAATCGATCTATTGATTCAACTCCTCGAAGCCGATTTACATTGTTTTTGTTGATTAAATATCATATTTTTAGAATGCCCGCACTTATCTCTGTACAATATACGCAAATATATTTCGTAATTCTTATTCTCATAATAGATTTTGTTGAAGTATATATATGTGCATAAATTTCGGGTGAATTAGGGATGTCACAATACCAATACGGTATTGGTGGTATTGATATTGTTTTTACATCCCTAGGGTGAATTCAAATCATTCAAGTGATTGAACTGGTCGATCACTTTCTCTCTGATAATTATCAAGGAGATTTGTCTCAATGTAAAAGTGAAGTATAGATTGCATTTTAATCATGAAGTAGAAATATTTATTCAGTTGCTGAAGATCAACAGACCTATATGAATTGAATACATAGTTTGTCTAAAGTATTCGTACTAACTGATTATAAAACTCTTATTAAAGAATTTGTAAGTAGATTGATTGGAAGTTACCTCTTTATTTGCGTTTACATGATTTCGTTTGCCTCGTGAAAAATTGTCTATTTTTCTTTTACAGATTTTGTTCTACAAATATAATTTTGATTTACGTATAAAACAATAATCATCATGTTTCTCCGTATTGTATTATGTGCTGTTTTACTCATCATGGTACATGCTGACAACTACAAGATGAATGAATATAGAACTTCTGATTGTTCTGGCAGTATGTCTTATGGANTCTTTCAAGTAATTTTCAAAATAAACGTCTAGTCGTTCGTCGACCTCCCTTCGGTCGGTCACTCACGGCTTGCCGTTGCCATGCTATCTCTTTTATTCCTATCTCCTTTAATCAACTTTCAAACTGAACGATTGGATTTTCTTTTATTGTCGCTTCGACAGTCATGATCTTCCATTCATTCGACTACCAAAAGAAACTAGATAAGAAAGTCCTATTCTATAATTTGCTTCGAAACGAACATCTTTCATAGTGCTGTATGTGTTCAGAATACTGTTTGTATAGTCCACGCGTCTGTAGTCACTAAGATGGAATTTCACCGATGGGTATATCACTTTGCGAACTGCTTCTACTAAATTCCCATAAAGAGACATGATGTATGTAGCCTAAAAAGCAAAGATGATACTAACGTAAGCTCATATCACTTTTTCGGATTTTTCAATTAGAAACATCATCATGTACAATGCATTAGATCTTTTCGCGTAAGTTCTTGAGCTACTATCTTGGTACGCATGACGTCCGTGAATAGCGTTCAGCTCACCATCTGCTACAGAGGATTTCAGAACAGATAAGGAAAAAAAATGTCTCCTCTGTAAACAGAAAGGATCAAGCCCAGGCTCAGCGGATAAGACGAAATTCACCCTCAACTTCGAATTTCCCGACGTCAGAAACCCTTCGCTCTGCTCTCACAATGGGTGTTAATAAGTCGTGGCTAGTTAATGAAAAACTAATAATTAATTAAGCAACACTAACGTCGGATTCGAGATCCTCGACCCCGATTACCCTTCGGCCAACCCTTACCCTCTATATTAATAATCTATGTCTAGTTGACAGATAGTTAATTAATAATTAGTTAAACCTAACCTCAGATTCAAGTTCCGCGACCTCGATTACCCTATGGGTAATCATTTTTTCAACAACTATCGATCAATTTCATTGATTTTAGAAATGCTGATTTCTGATTGGATAGGAGAGACAGACAGACAAACTTTAAGCTTTTTAACACAGCATTTAAACGCTGTATAACCCTTTCTTTCAGAAAAGGGAACATTAATTGCACGTCATCATCATAATTGTCAAATACTTACAACAATAAAAACTGTTGAAAATGAATATAAACACACGAGATATTTTTTTCTTTTTGTACGTCATTCATATAAAAAGACAAGTGTCATTGTTTACTTCTCTTTAATCAAGAATATCTACCTCTTGATGATCATCACAGTGGGGAAAGTAGAAAGAGTGCGTGACCAGAACGCAAAACTTCGCGTTCGTTCGAGGTGTTTAGGACGCTAAAGAGTGCAATCGACGACCCCACACAGTATTTCTACTCAAAAATCACATATCTACTGGGGAAAGAATAAAGTATTGTAATAATCGATCTATTGATTCAACACCTCGAAGCCGATTTGCATTGTTTTTGTTGATTAACTATCATATTTTTAGAATACCCGCATTTATCTCTGTACAATATACGCAAATATACTTCGTAATTCTTATTCTCATAATAGATTTTGTTGAAGTATATATATGCGCATAAATTTAGGGTGAATTCAAATCATTCAAGTGATCGAACTGGTCGATCACTTTCTCTCTGATAATTATCAAGGAGATTTGTCTCAATGTAAAAGTGAAGTATAGATTGTATTTTAATCATGAAGTAGAAATATTTATTCAATTGATGAAGATCAACAGACCTATATGAATTGAATAGATAGTTCGTCTAAAGTATTCGTACGAACTGATTATAAAACTCTTATTAAAGAATTTTTAAGTAGATTGATTGGAAGTTACCTCTTTATTTGCATTTACATGATTTCGTTTGTCCCGTGAAAAGTTGAATATTTTTCTTTTATAGATTTTGTTCTACAAATATAATTTTGATTTACGTATAAAATAATAATCATCATGTTTCTCCGTATTGTATTATGTGCTGTTTTACTCATCATGGTACATGCTGACAACTACAAGATGAATGAATATAGAACTTCTGATTGTTCTGGCAGTATGTCTTATGGACATTCTCGTGCCAGTATTTTCTGTGGTCAAATCGATGGCACAACAGGTTCGGTATATGTTAATCCATCTGGATCTAGCTATGTTCAATTCTGGAGTGGACCATCTTGTGATGGTACATTTTTATACGAAGTTTATATAGGTAGAAACACTGGTCGATGTCTTTCCGTCGATGGTAAACCAAGAAGTATGGGTTTTAGATAAATGATTCAACATCCTATTTGACATTTGTGTTATATTTATTCACGCCATGTTCACTTTAATTGTCATTTTATCATATTAACAAGAGCTTTTTTCTTAAATATATTTTAATAAAGGAGAAGATTTCTATCACAATCTTTCTACGGTTAAAAACGATGTAAAAAAATAAGTACCTTTATGATGTTTTCTATTTTTGCATGAGTATTTGATGATAATGTCAAAATTCATGTTTATCTTCGCCCTCATATGATCACTCATGGGGCTATCACTTATTACGCAACTGGGGCACACATGGGTTTCAGGGCATTACTTTATACTGCTTGTTGCTGTCGTCGCTCAAGATGTCCATATATGATAATCATTCAATTGACGAATAAGTGAATCACTTGCGACGAACATGATCGATTCTTTACTCATACAATATGATGGGGACCAGTATCTCAATTCCATTAACGTACATAAAATTCTTCCAGTTGGTAAAAACAAACTTCTGTTGCTTTACTTTTCAGGCATTTTCACACGATGACGCATAGAGTTTGTCGACGAACAGAACATTCGAAACATTCTCTACTGGTGTCGTAAGCAAACAAAAAAAAGAATAAATAAATGAGTTCCGTTTTTGCTTTGTAAAGGTACCTACTTTGTGTTTCTTCTAGTATGTGTCCTAGTCTATCATTTAGCTTTAGCGGAATCATAATGTAGTCCTTTTAGTCAGGTTGTGATAAGATCATAAACGGCGATATTAACGGTCGAATTTGTCATGATACGGCTATTTTAGGTTGATGAGCGCCAAGATACGGTTGTGTTCTGGTACTAATTTCAGCGTAACCCGATATTCGTATCCGATCGTAATTTTGCTGCTTACGATCTCCGTAATGTCCGACCTGGATTAATTGATAATTTTTAAAAATATAGAATATTTTACATTCCTCTTTTAGTGTTATTTATTTGTATGATGATAATAAAAGAATCTTCAGACTGTATGGAAAGAAAAAATATTCACAACTACAACCTAGTTTTGAAAGCTTATGCTATTAATTTAGAAAAGCTAGCACCGTATTTTCGATGTGAGATTGACGACAAGAGATATATTCTCACCTACACCCTTGTTCAATTTTTCTATCATAGTATATTCAATTATTCTGCGAAACCACGGTCATGAACCCATCTCTTACAAGTTTTCTCGTGTACTCATACCAATCGAAAATGCTTCACTAATTAAAAATCTATTTAGATGCGTCAAATATTTCATTTTAACAGCGTATATTTTTGTCTGATCATTTGTTGTCAAAGGTGTTCATAAGATAAAATTCTTTATACATATTGTGAAGAATACTTGTCCTAACTTTCAACCTTATAAGGACGTCTGGTGAAGAATCACAGAAAGAGGAACCCTCATCATTCTTTCTTTCTTTCTTTCTCATCTATTCAAACAGTGCTAAAAGAGTAATTTTTCCTGAGGGCTTTTCCATGGTTACTGACAAAAATGCATGATGATGTAGCTTGTTTTTCATCATGGATGCAACAATTGAAAAAGAGCAATTAGAATCATATTATTCTTATATACAAATAAATAAAACAACTTTATGGACAACAAACAAATAGTTGGTGAAATAAAAAGTGAAGAAAGCGCTGTAACTTCAAAAAAGTCATCGGAATGTCAACATTTCGATGTTCGAACGCTGCAAACGGTCACTGTAGTTTGGTTGGATAAATATTTTGGCGAAAGCAACGAAGACTATCAAAACTCCATTGTACAACTCTACAGGAACATAAATATATTTACAGATAATGATAAATGTCTTGAATTTATTCGTGATATTGATCATACAAATGTATGTATGATTATTTCTGGGTCAATTGGAAAAAGTCTTGTACCATGCGTACATGATATCCATCAGCTCGATTCAATTTATGTCTATTGCGACAACAAAGAACATCATGAACAATGGACAAAGCAATGGTCAAAGATCAAAGGTGTTTTCTCAGATATCACATCAATTTGTGAAGCTCTTCGACAAAGAACTCGTCGATGTCAACAAAATGCTATATCGATGAGTTTTATTGGATCAAAAAAAAGATTGGATCAACTCGATCCATCTTTTATGTACACACAAATCATCAAAGAAATTATGTTGACTATTCATTTTGAAAACAAACATATCAAAGAGTTTATTAACTATTGTCCTGATGTATTCGGCACTAATAAGAAAGAGCCATATGATGTCGAACAATTGTTACGCCAATATCATAAAGAATCACCTATATGGTGGTACACAAATCCAAATACTTGTTTGTATTCCATGCTTAATTCTGCTTTGCGATTGGTGGATGGAAATATAATTGTACGAATGGGATTTTTCATTAAGGAGTTACATCAACACATCGAACAACTACACAAACAACAATTTGGTACAAATTATGATGGGGAAATATTTACATGTTATCGTGGTCAAGGTCTATCAAAAAGAGATTTTGATGAAATGACGAAATCGAAAGGTGGATTAATGTCATTTAATAGCTTTTTATCTACAAGTAGAGAACATGATGTCTCTTTGTTCTTTGCCGAAAGTAATCTCGAGAATCCAGATTTAATCGCGGTTCTTTTTGTTATAAACATCGATTCAAAACAATCGACAGTACCATTTGCTTCGATTCGTGGTATAAGTACTATTCCGGACGAAGATGAACTATTGTTCTCAATGCACAGTGTATTTCATATCGATGATATCAAACAAATGAATGAAAATAACAGATTCTACGAAGTGGGCTTAACATTGACTGGTGACAACGATAAAGAATTGAATGCACTTACTGAACAGGTTCGAGCAGACATCCCTATAGGAACAAATGGATGGCACAGATTGGGTTTCGTACTAATGCAATTGCATCAAAATGAGATGGCTGAAGAGATTTATAAAATGCTACTTGGGGAACGAAAAACGCATGATGAAAAGGCACTGATCTATAATATACTTGGTTCAATCAAAAAGAATCAAGGAGAAACTGAAGGGGCAATTGAATATTATGAAAAGTCTATTGCAATCAGTCAGCAATCACTTCCTCCTTTTAATCCTTATTTGGCTTCATCATATAATAACATTTCTAGTGAGTATGCTCGAATGAACCTCTATCCGAAAGCACTTTCCTATTGTGAAAAAGCCCTTGCAATCTGGAAACTATATCTTGACCCGAATGATCCTGCTATAGCTGCAGCATACCATAACATCGGTTGGTTGTATGTTCATATGGATAGATATTCAGAAGCACTCTCATTTTTTGAAAAAGCTGTTGCAATTCAAGCAAAATCACTTCCTCTAAATCATCCTGACTTAGCCGCAACTTACAGCAACATCGGCACCGTACATAAAAAATGGGTAACTACCCACATGCACTTTTGTTCTATGAAAAAAGTCTTGAAATTCAACAAAAATCACTTCTTTCCACGCATCCTGATATAGCTGGAACATACGACAACATTGGTTCTGTGTATAAAAGTATGAAGGACTACGTCAACGCATTTTCATCTTATGAAAAAGCCCTTCAAATTCGACAACAATCACTTCCTCTAAATCATCCTGACTTAGCCACAACTTACAACAACATCGGCATCGTACATAAAAAATGGGTAACTACCCACATGCACTTTTGTTCCATGAAAAAAGTCTTGAAATTCAACAAAAATCACTTCCTTCCACGCATCCTGATATAGCTGGAACATACGCCAACATTGGTTCTGTGTATATAAGTATGAAGGACTACGTCAACGCACTTTCATCTTATGAAAAAGCCCTTCAAATTCGACAACAATCAATTCCTCTAAACCATTCTGATTTGTTTGCATATTACCACATCATAGGCTATTTATATGAAGAAATGGAAAAATACTCAAAAGCTTATTCATCTTATGAATGTGCCATGCAAAATCTACAAGAGTCTTTACCTACAAATGGCCCTAGTATAGAAGACTATACAAGAAATATTGAACGGGTAAAAGAGAAACTCTAACTTTTGTTTGTATTTTCTCTACTAGAAAGAACATTATCTATCTATATCTATACGTTAAAAAAAAAGAATACTTGTCTGTTCACTGCGCATTCGGTCTGTATAATAGCTAAACCCCTCCCTGTAATAGAAGCCCCTCCCCTATTAAAAGACCCCCTCATATTAGAAGCCCCCTCAGAGCTGAACAAGGCATTTGCCTAATAGAAGCCCCCCTATTTTTTTCAAAACTTTTTACAAAGCTTTTCAGGATTTTCATTTCTTTATCATCGTAAAATTTGAGGAAACAGTAGATTTTGAGGTAAAGAAGTAGTAATAACCCCCAAAAAGCTTATGATCACATACAAATCTGTCAAAACCCCTGAAAACTTAGGTACCTAAAATTTTCAAAAAATCATGGGACATATTAGAAGCCCCCCTTGAAAAACTTTTTACGCTAGCCAAATTAGAGGCCCCCGGGGGCTTCTATTACGGGGAGGGGTTTACGGTCACCAAACTTTCATACATGTATAACTCGAAAGCAAAGTTCGAGTATTAAACTTTCAACTTCGAGTTTTAAACTTTTAAACTTATAAATCTAGAACTCGAAGCTTCGAGTTTTCAACTGTTCGAGTTTTAAACTTTTAAAATTTTGATTGATTGATGCTCGTGCATTGCTTTTGGGTTGTGGAATAGGGTGAGGGTGACGGTGGGTGATGGTGTAGGGGAGGGTGTTGTCGAGTATATCGCAAAGTGAGGGTGAGGGTGGGTGTGGGTGGGTGATGGTGTAGCGGAGGGTGTTCTGGAGTATATCGAAAAGTGTGGGTGAGGGTGGGTGACGGTGTGGGTGTGCGAGGGTATGTGAGGGTGTTCCAGCGTACACGTAACAGTGAGCGGAGAACATTCCCGGCGACGCAGCCGAGTGACAGGGCGACGAAGTACTATAGACTACAGAGCAAGCCGAGCGCATACGGCATTGCGCTCCAGGAAATACAAAAAAGTGCGACGTACGAAAGGGTATTCTAAGCTACAAAACTAAGCGACGATGGCACAGAGCGTAGTGTAGTCTACAGCACGCAGAAACAACACGAAATCTCTCGCTCATCCGCCACCAAACCATCCTGCAGCACCATCTGCCTGCAGAGATTTCAAATGTAACCTTAACGAACTTATAACTTCAAACTCGAAGTTTCGAGTTCTAGATTTCAGAAGTTTAAAACTCGAAGAAGATGTTTAAAACTCGAAGAAGATGTTTAATACTCGAATCGAGTTAACGATTTCTACACTACTCAACGAATATTAGTCACAAAAATATAATTCTACATGAAATATTTATCTTTTGAACTACAAAAACATGAGTGCGCTCGTATAAGTCACCTGGGAAAACACATCTCGCTACTTCTTAAAAAGTGTCCTGATAATCGACGTGGTCATTTCACTTCTATCAGCTAATGATTCTACTGATGCAAGTATTTGTGTTCCAAGCAAGTCATCGTTGTCGTCCGAATCTGGAATATTCGCTATGTTAAAAGCAACAGTCGGTGCAATGTAAATCAATTCGTTGATCGCGTCTTGTTTCGCAGACAGATCTAAATATGAATATCGTAAAGTTGCAGTAATGACTGGTCGACAGACTCTCAGAATCAATGCATGAACTTGATAAACGCATTTTTCTAATGTTAATTTCGTCCGATATAGATCTTGTGTGGGTGATGATATTTTATTGAGAATATTTTCTAATTCACAAATGTATTTATAATATAAATATTCGGCGAGAATTTTCGCCGTTGTGTCCATATGATTTTCCAAATCGAAAGTTAATTTTTCACGAATTTGATTATCAATAGGATGAATGTTCAATTGCAATTTTGATGCTGTGTATTGTTCACAAGCTAATTGTTCAATAGGAAACTTTTGCTGCATGAATTCCTTTGTCACGTCATAAAATGTTTCACGAAACTTCTGTTTGACATCTTCAATGAATATCGCGCGTTCTTTCGTGACAATCATCGTATGCCAGTAATTCGCGTGATCGAAAATCGGTTGAAAGTAATCCTTGTAATAAGTTTTATCCCAATCTTTCATTGTTTTTTGCGTAATGTACTCCTCGATTGAGATGCTTGTCAGATTTTCTGGCAAAATTCGTTTGTCTTTGATTTTTTCGATACGCTCATGAATTAGCTGGATCAGTTTTATTTTGCCCACATCAATTAGTTGCTTTAAATGTGTTTTCGGTAGATCCCATTCGATGAATTTATTTAAACTATCTCGACATCGCTGGAACCCATGAGTTAAATTATCACCGAAGCTTTGCAGTTTTCGAGAAATGACGTGAAATTCTTCGGTATTGTCGTTGGGAATTTCAAGTCGCGAACAAGTTGCGTAGATACGATCTGGTTTGAAGCGCTTTTCTATGAGTTCGGCAAATGTTTTCTCATAATGTTCCTGATAAATGGCTGCTGTTTGGCAAAGGTCAAGTTTGGTGATGACTCCAAAAGCACGTTGCATGGCATCGAGATGATTCTGCTGAATTTCTTGAAGAAGATTGATTTGTGGGCCTGTTAAGCTTGGTTGTTGACCACTAGTTAGAAAAGGAAACGTATCAGCGGGTNTAGAAACACTGGTCGATGTCTTTCCGTCGATGGTAAACCAAGAAGCATGGGTTTTAGATAAATGATTCAACATTTTACATGACATTTGTGTTATATTTATTCACGCCATGTTCACTTTAATTGTCATTTTATCATATTAACAAGAGCTTTTTTCTTAAATATATTTTAATAAAGGAGAAGATTTCTATCACAATCTTTCTACGGTTAAAAACGATGTAAAAGATAAGTACCTTCATGATGTTTTCTATTTTTTCATGAGTATTTGAAGATAATGTCAAAATTTATGTTTATCTTCACCCTCATATGATCACTCATGGGGCTATCACTTATTACACAACTGGGCACACATAGGCTTCAGAACATTGCTTTATACTACTTGTTGCTGTCGTCGCTCAAGATGTCCATATATGATAATCATTCAATTGACGAATAAGTGAATCACTTGCGACGAACATGATCAATTCTTTACTCATACAATATGATGGGGACCAGTATCTCTATTCTATTAACGTACATAAAATTCTTCCAGTTGGTAAAAACAAACTTCTGTTGCTTTACTCTACAGACATTTTCAGACGACGACGCATAGAGTTTGTCGACGAATAGAACATTCGAAAAATTCTCTACTGGTATCATAAGCGAACAAAAAAAAGAATAAATAAATGAGTTCCGTTTTTGCTTTATAAAGATGCCTACTTTGTGTTTCTCCTAGTATGTGTCCTAGTCTATTCTTTAGCTTTAGTGGAATCATAATGTAGTCCTAGTCTATTCTTTAGCTTTAGTGGAATCATAATGTAGTCCTAGTCTATTCTTTAGCTTTAGTGGAATCATAATGTAGTCCTAGAGAAATTCTATGAAATCTTAATAATATTCTTGTGCAATCCTATGAAGTCCTTTTAGTCAGGTTGTGATAAGATCATAAACGGCGATGTTAACGGTCGAATTTGTCACGATATACGGCTATTTTAGATTGATGAGCGTCAATATACGGTTGTGTTCTAGTACTGATTTCAGCGTAACCCGATATTCGTATCCGATCGTGATTTCGCCGTTTACGATCTCCGTAATGTCCGACTCGGATTAATTGATAATTTTTTAAAATATAGCATATTTTACATTCCTCTTTTACTGTTATTTATTTGTATGATGATAATAAAAGAACTTTCAGACTGTATGGAAAGAAAAAATATTCACAACTACAACCTAGTTTTGAAAGCTTATTGTATTAATTTAGAAAAGCTAGCACCGTATTTTCGATGTGAGATTGACGACAAGACAAGAGATATATTCTCACCTACACCCTTGTTTAATTTTTCTATCATTGTATATTCAATTATTCTGCGAAACCACGGTCATCTTGAGGGTGAGGTCAAGAATATTTATGATTGAAATCTATAGAGCACATTGAGTTCTACTTGGAACCATGTAGAGAGAGTCGAGATGAAACGCATATTCGAGCGAATAAATCCTGAAAATATTGGAAACAGGCGCTAAAATAACTCCGTACTTAATCAAAATGATGGATAAGAAACATTTGTTATATAGTAAGTTCTTATTTGTTTCTATTCAGTGACAATAGGGACGAGAGTTTTCTTTAGTCAAGTGTAAAGTATCGTCACTCACATTTTCAAGATTAGCTAATACCTTTTATTATGTTTTTATTTATGAAAGCAACATTCGCACAAGAAATATGTATAGTTTAGAAAGACAAATGTCTTTTGAGCTCTTTGCTAGTTTATTTTTAGACGGGAGAAGAGTCGTTGATTGATGTACTATGTAGATGTGGCATTTGAAATAAACGAAGTATAATGAGCTACTCGAGTGAAAACTACATAAGAATCACAAGTTAACAATCCCATGTTTACTACTCCAACACATGCCCATGCATTGTTGATATTTATCATCAATGGACTACCACTTTCGCCGTAACATGCGATACTAGTAGTATTTCCAGTACATATTTGGTTATCTGTTATCGGAGCATAATAACAGAGTGACGAATCAACTACGCGTGTGACTGATTGTCGAAGTTCATCAGAAAAGCCCGAAGAAGGTGATGTTCTACCCCAACCGATATAAATAGCCGTGTCTCCTATTGAAGGTTTGGAACTCATTGTAGGTAAACAGCATAGACTTGTTGTTGCACTTGGAATAATTGGCGAAGATAACTTAAGTATAGCCAAATCATTCGTCTTGTTAGTATCAGAATATTCTGAATGGACGGTTATGACAGAAACATTCCGTACTTGTCCGTTGAACCGTTCTGACAGCTTTTGAATGCCTGCGTAAACAACAACATCAATACTTGTTACATCACTTACACAGTGTGCTGCTGTAAGAACATGTTCGTATGTCACGAGTGTACCGCCACAAAGTCTGCCGTTACTCATATAAATCGCTACCATCCATGGCCAACTGTTCGATGTAGCGATATTTCCGTTAACAATGCGAGAGGTGATATTTGGCGAAATTGATGGACACCCACACTTAGCAGTAGCAGTGTCACAAGTTGATATAGAACTTGACGATCTAAGACCTAATCGAAGGCCGAGTCCAAGTCCAAGTCCAAGAATAATAAGCAGTAAACAAATTCCAACAAAGATAAGCATACCGGTTGTACATCTTTTTGTACTTGTATGATCGTTTGCTGTTGGAGAAGATTTAATTGCATAGTTATGTGCTCGAGATTCCATTTGATCGTTTTCAGTGGATGATGAATGCAAAAAGGAAGTGACTTGATACGCAAAAAATGAGATTATGCCTTTTATAAATACATTTCAGAAATGTATGCATATGTATACGCGGAACTATACGAGTACCGTTTGGTTTTTTCCAACAATGACTAATTTATAATGATTGTATTCGATTTTTGTTTCAAAATATTAAGATTACCATAATAGGAGCTGTGAATCATTACTTTTCAGTCAAATAAAGTTTCACCTTCTGTTGACTAAAAAAACAGGAAAAAACCGTTTGATGCTTGAATGTCACAAATTTCTCCTTGTTGCTCTATTCTCTCATTATACACAGTCAATATTTTTTCAGTCGTCTAAGTATAATCTAGTTCAAACAGTGTTAAAAGAAACACAGCAATGGATGAAAGGATTGAACTTAAATTTGTATAATTATTATAGAATGTGTTGACGAATGTGATTTTTAAGAAAAATAAATCCTATGTGACGAAATTAAAAAGCTCATATACAAGATGATGTTTACTTCGTCCATAATGATTAGTGATTTAATGGAGTTTTTCCGGCTAGCTAGAGCACATAGATTTTTCTTGAAAAGTTCTATGGATTACAGCTAGTTCATACTGTCATCGATTTTCCCGCGAGGTCCAAGTCTCCAGCATCTTTAAAAAAGAGCAAATTTCATTAATCATATGCATTACTGATATATAAATCTGGATAACTATACTGTGTGCAAATGTTATCTGTGAATTCAAGGCTTTGTCAATCTTTTCTCTGCGAAAGATATCAATTTTGTTTATATAATCGCTCGTATTTTGAATTGATTATTTCATTTATTTATTCATATATATATATAATTTTCTCGACTTGCAGTTTCGAGATTAAAACAAAAAGTTTCACAGATGTCCCTTATGTTGATTATAGTTGTAGAAGTTTCACTGATTGATTAGGGATGTAAATAAATGGCAAACGAAATCTCTCGATTTCGTTGATACTTGCAATATTGGTATGTAGTTGTACTTGTTTTCGAGTTAAAAGATGGACAAGAAAGAGTTTATGTAAACTCTTAATCATGTATTGGCCAAGACATCGTCGAAAGTGACCATTACCAAATCCATGATAAGATTTGATTGTCATCGGTGAAACGGGTGGATCGAAACGCTCCGGACGAAAACTTAATGGA
Source organism: Adineta ricciae (assembly GCA_905250025.1). Classification (NCBI taxonomy): domain Eukaryota; kingdom Metazoa; phylum Rotifera; class Eurotatoria; order Adinetida; family Adinetidae; genus Adineta; species Adineta ricciae. The sequence goes on along the minus strand of CAJNOJ010000381.1, from coordinate 57,381 downwards.
TCTGGTCCCCATGTCTCCTCGTTACGATTCAATGACATCACATCTAACATGACCATAGTATTTTTTGGTATACGTACACCACTGACTGTCATTTCTTGACTTGCAAATTCAGGCACATTAAACATAAAAATAGGAAATAAACGTTGACATTCATTTAGAATTTGATCCAAATATTTGAAATTTTCGATAGATTTTAATGTGAGATCTATAACAAATAAAAATGTATTATATTGACGCTATCGTATGAACAAATATTTACCTTGCGCATTTTGAAGCATTTCTCTGGCGTTATTTTGAATATGTGGATTCATTGCCAGTAGTAATAATGTATACATAAATGTTCCAGCAGTACCGTCGTTTGGTGCCAATAAACCTTCTACAATTGTGTCAGTTAACTCATCAAATGTAATTGAAGGATTAGCATCTCGTGCAAAACGTGCTAAAAGAGAAATATTTTCGTTTTCGTCGTCGTTATCAGGAGTTAGACGATAAGCATTGATAATCTAATGGAAAAGAAAAAAGATACATTTGTTTTATGATTCATGAGACGAAATTTCTGTTTTTTCTCTGTATACTCAAACTGATCTTACCTTCAAAAGAACATTTCGAATTTGTTGATTAAATCGACGAATACGTTTTCTTAATTTATAAGATCTTGGTAAGAAATAATAGCCAATAACAGGTAAATTAGTCCATCGAGCATCAAACGCTTCTGTCATTAATTCTCCAAGTTGATCAACTAACGAGTGTAGTTCATTTAAATGATCAAAGCCAATTGGGCCGAGAAATAGATGTACACCTGCATCATGTGCTAAATATTTGATGTCTTTATAATTTAAAGAAGTCAAATCATTAGATTGATGAAACCAATTCATAATTGTTGTTTCTAAGTGTTTATCAAAGCATCGAACTTGACTCGATCCAAAACAGTTGTGAAAATATTTTGTAATTCGACTTCGATCATCCATGGAACGAAATCCTACACCATGACTCATAAGCATTTCTAATGGCCAGCCAAGATGAACATCGCGTTCAACTTCTTTCTCTTTATGTTGTTCCCAGAAGTCTTTAACCGATTGAGGATGAGCTAACATCAAAGCCGGTTCTGGGCCCATCCAAATTCGATATGCACGGGGACGGCCTAACTCAATTCGCAAATTGTATAAAAAATAGCCATTTTGACACTCTTGAATAGCCGGTAAATCTCCAAAAAATGAACAATAGTCGGTACCCAAAATCGATTGCTCAGTTGAAGTTGACAGCCATTGCCCACGTTTTGATATTTGTTGTATTAATAACATATAAAGATATAACAGACTACAGGTAGCCACACTGACGCAAAATATGGGTAACCAGAAGCGATTAATAAATAATATTGCTAACTAAATCGATAGAAAACAAGAAATGAGAATTAATATGAAAAGCAATCATTTACCAGCATAATTAAGGTTAACCATAGATGACCAGAAATGATGTCGATGTTTTGGATCGATGTGTTCGATGTTTCTGGTCGCTCACAATCTAAATCAGATTGAGTTGTTGTTGAAGAATCTGATGGATCAGTTTGTGATTCGTCATTGGTAGCAATCAATGCATTTGAAAACTCGATGTCAAAGATATGGCAAATCAAAGTTGGATTTTCAGTTGACGGTAAATAATATTCTCGCATATAGTTAAGTAAATTGACCATTGCTTCACGCTGATCATATCCGTTGTAACTGTTCGTTTTCAACACTGGATGAAGCATAAATTTGTATGTATTTCCTCCATATTCAATTCCATCGAGTAATGCAGGTAATTCATGCATTACATACTCACGCAAGAAAAAAAGATTTTTCTGCTTGAGGTTCTTGTTCGGATTACGTGCTCGAGCGTATTCATTACACACCTAAAAATAATGATGATATAAAATCGTATCTAGATCGAACTAAATCATATGTATTTTACCACGTCAATCAATGGAATGCATTGGGATTGATTATTGTCGATATATTGACGGATATGTTGAACACGTGCATCGTAATTACTTGATGAAACCATATCTTCCCAGTGTATGATTTTTATTTTTTGAGAATCATCCAGTGATAGGTCAGCACGTACTCGGGAAAATAAACTAGATATTTTTTCCCCTTGTGCTTTGGCTGTTTTAAGAGAACTTTGTGCATTTTTATGTTCAAATACTGCAACATTGTATTTTTGAATTTCATCAGCAATGAGAATAATAATATCTGATACGGAGATTTGATGAAGAACATAACTGACAATGTGACGAGCCAAAGCCATACTAGCATTAGGTGATGATAATAGTGAACGGAATTGAGACGGACTGATTGTAATAATTACATGATCGTTCTTATTGTTTTGCTCGATAAGTGTCGATTTTTGCCACGGACGATTGGGAATTTCTTGATAATCGGATTCAGACATGTTAAAAGACTCTTTTAAACGAAAAAACTTGCAAACGAAAACTAATTTATAGTTTTTTGGCATAGTACGACGATTAAAGTTTCCAAGTATGTTTCATCTTTGAAGTAGGAAAAAAATTTCCAAAGTCTTTTACGTCATTGTTAGCAAATAAGAGTTGTGGGTAAAAGCTGACATGAAGACGTAATAAGAATGAGTAAGGTCATTTTTCTGATGCGGAAGTAGGTCATTTTTGTTTTTGTCCTTTTTATAAAAGTAGGCGAATTATTCATTGGAAGTGAGATATAATATATAATTACTCATTGACTATTTGCAGAAGAATAGGCACCATTACGCCCACCATGGTTGTCTTGCTTGGAAAATGCCAATTTAAACTGCAACCATAAAGACATTGTGAAAAATTCAGTATTCACATTAACAAACAAATTATCATGGCTCACATAACGAACAATTCCGAAGATACAACGATGAATAATAATCTACAGAGTACTCCAAGTAATTCTGGTAAGAAAAGATTTGCTATCTAGAAACTCAGTTCCACAAATCCGATAAGGAATCCGATTACTAAAGATGTATCGACACTCTCGATCTCGTTGGATCCCGCTACCGATCATCTTACATAATCCTATAGAATTGTTGACCACGCATATGTGTTGGATTGCATAAGTAAAATTCAAGTCAGCTACTACAAATTTTATGAATATCGCTTTCAGCTGTATTCTATTATAGCCTTAAGCACTTATAACATTTGTCGGATTCTGTATGAACGATTATTCTCATAAATATTATATGATTGCTGACGAAAACTATTCTTGACTTTCTTTCATAGATGATTCAACTGCAAATGATAATGTAGCAGCGACCTATTGTCGTATTTTGAATGTTGCCGATGGCGCTTCGTTACCTGCTATTCAACTAAAAGACGGTAGCTCAGTGCAATCGGGTACTGTTGCTGCAATGCTAAAAAATATTGAACGATTCAATAAGGGAGAAAACAAAAAAGATGATGAAGCTCGAATTGAACTTGAACGATGTGTGCCTGTTCTTATTCGTGTTGGTCTTTTTGATTTATTCAAGCCTGACGAATGGATTAATAGCAATGGAGAAGAGAACAATCCTGGCCGACAATTTGTAGGGCAACGTGCTAAAGAATATTTAGCCAAGCAATCAACATAAAAAAAAGCTTTTTACTTTCTTCTTTATTTTGACTATAAAAGAAATAAAATACAAGAACATATAGGCGCATACCCACAGCGCTTTTCACGTACTCTTTAACATAAAATTACAAAATAAATCATACTTTACTTCCTAAAACGTTTTCTCGTGACTTAAGATTTTTTTTGCAATATAACATGTGTCGATATCCAGTTTTAGAACATCTTATCGTTATCTTCGTGTCAATACTGCCATGCAGCAAGATATGTAAAAAAAAGAGAATAGTTTGACGTAAATATTGATACAAGGTGCCTGTAGTTTGTTGAGTTTACTTAGAAACGGAAAATAGTTACTTTGAACTACTCTCACGTTTAAAACGATTTTCTTACAAAACTGCATAGTTACATTTGTTCTCAAGGACGGAAGTAAAGTAATCTATACAATGGGCATTGTTCAACTTGAATGTATTGTATTATTTTATTCGTTTAGAATTTATTGAGTACATATTTTCTTGAGATATTTTTAAAACAAAAACAAATATCGAGAGAAACAATCAGTTTATTCGTGTTTAAAATTGATTATTTTATGTATAAGTTTAGTTATTTTGATGCGATGATTCCAATCGCTGGTGCATATTGAACAAAATCATCGTAGAAGGCTCGATCTTCAACTTTAGGATCACTTTCAAATGGCACCCACTGAAATGTCTTGAAGCCAGCTTCTTTAAACACTTGTTCATATGTTTTTGGCGAAAGATAATAAGTTATATATGAAAATGAAGTTTTATCTCTATCATTGAAATGTGTGTATTTCACTTCATCACCATCGGAAAGGAAGCCATTTTTCAGCTTAGCTTCACGCATGAATGCATATTTGCGATGTTTTTCATTGTTGTATGTACTTTCATCACCACAAACATTCGTTATAATAGCAAAGAATGTTTGTCCATCAGCCAAATTGTTGCTGGTGGCAGTCACCATTCGTTTTAGCTCTTCATTTGTTCGAGCAAAATTCAGTAAATAAAAAGCTGTAATTACATCATATTTAACTGCTGGTGAAGAAAGCGATTGAACATCAGCTACTTCATAAATAATTCCAAGCGGTTGAGCTTGTTCTTTAGCCCGTGCAATATCAATCATAGCTTGACTAATATCAACACCAACAACTTCGGACGCACCGAGATGTTCTTTTAATTTGCCTAAAGCAGAACGAGATTTGAATTATTCATATACCTTTCAACTTTGTTTAATTCGCACTTACGTGTATAATGGCCATCACCACAGGCAAGATCAAGAACACGTTTTCCAGCTAGCAATTGATCTTGTTGCACATTGGCATTTTGTTGCTGAAAAACTGGTAAAAGCATACGATGAAGAAATGTGAAATATTCAACGTCGACACGAAAGCTGTCTTTCTTTGCCAAGACGTAATCAGCAGCACAATTGTCGTATTGCGCCATGAATTGATTGAACGATTCGTCAAAAAATGCGTGTATGTGAAATGAATATGAGGTTTTATAAAAGTGGATATAGCACAGTTAATAAATGTTTTTTCCAACATACATGTCTGTATATAATACTTAAGACAAGTTTGACTCATCCACTTCCGAGTTGCCTATTTGCTTTTAAATTCGTGCTGCGCATTAATAATACATGACACCATCAGATTAATAATCTTTTTCGATAAGAGTAGAAAAGGGAAAAAAAGTTTTCTTTTCTTCCAGAAGAATTCTTGCTGGAAATTTGTAACGTATATATATATATACGAGATCAACAATTGGTTTAGTTCCATTGATATTTTAGACCATGTTTCCAAGTTTGATACAATCGGCAAACGACTCACAACATCGTAGCAATAGTCAAGCGAATCATCACCCAGTTTCAACAAACCTATTTGTCAAAAGTTCATCCAAAACTGTAACTTCATCCAAGCGTGAATTAACGCCCACCGTGACATCGTCGAAAACAGTAACTGACGAGCATCTTGATAGCCATTCGAACCTGGATGAGCGTAACTTCTTTGAAAATAAAACGGCTTGTGTTACAGGAGCAGGAAGAGGTAACACTGAGTAATCTGACGAACCATAAACACAGGATTTTATCATTGATAGGTATTGGACGAGCTATCGCAGTTCGTCTTGCTCAACTAGGCTGTCGCGTTATTGCCATCGGTAGAACAGAAGACTATCTTATAGATCTAGCCAAAGAAGTAAAACGGCATCTATTATATCTTTGTTTGGAAAATAATATTTACTTTTATGTTTCTAGCACCAAAACATTGTTCCTGTAGCAGTGGATGTTAAAAATTGGACTGCAACTAAAACTGCAATTAAACCTTATTTACCTATCCAACTCTTGGTGAACAACGCCGGAATATTGATGCTCAATGATTTTCTTAATATTAAGCGAGAAGATTTTGACGAGTTTGTATTATTGATAGTGAATTATTAGTCGATCATAAGTATCGTATTTGTAGATCATTTCAAACAAATGTGCGTTCAGTCATCAGTATGACTCAGGTAAACTAGAAACGAACAAATGACAATTAATTCAATTAGTTTTCTTGAATTTGCTATCAAATAAGAACTCCTTAGATTATTTAACCAAAATGCACTTGCTTCGAAAAAGATATCACCTTTCAAATAGTGTTTTCATGTTCAAACAGTTGCTTGTATTTCGATACATTTGTAATTTATAGGAAATAACTAAAGATTTAATAAGTCGCAGTATGCCTGGTAGTGTAGTCAATGTGTCCAGTATCGCTTCCGAGATTGCTGCCAAAAAGTTCATGATATATTCTGGAACAAAAGCTTGCATGGATGCATTTACACGTAATATGGCGGGTGAACTTGGTCCATATCAAGTATGCAAAAAGATGAAAGAATAGTTTATTTCTGTAAGTTGGCTTATACATAGATTCGAGTGAATAGCGTTCAACCAACAGTCGTACTCACTGATATGGGCAAAGCAGGTATAAATATGTTTATCCTTAAATTTGAATCCTTCTAATTATACATCTACTAGCTGGATGGGAAAATCAGCAACAATCGGCACCATTACTTGCTAAAACACCTTTGGGTCGATTTGCAGGTAATGCAAAATACATTTGTGTGTGACATTCTTCTTTTAGTATAGAGACGGCAAAAAAATAGAAAAAGAAAAACAGTGTCGATCAAAGGTATAGCTTCGACAGTGTATAAACGATAAGAACACCACTTTTGATAAGACATATTAATGAAGAATAGAATACAACATGTAGAGAAAGAAAAAGAACACAGATTATAGTAACAAATGTAAAAAGACGGTCCGGGGGAGTAAAAACTGAAAGCAGCGTTGTGTATCATATATATTTATGCAAATATTTGATGATTTCTAGAAATACATGAAGTGGTTGAACCAATAATCTTTCTGCTCTCTGATAAGAGTTCAATGATCACTGGTGCTTGTTTACCCATTGATGGTGGTTACTTGGTAACTTAAGCGATCAACAGAAGGACAAGTTCATTCAGTGAACAAGCGTATAGCTATTCATGAAACTTTTTTTTTTATATTGGACGAAGTCATACTTGATGTAATATTTAATAAAACGATAGAATAAAAAGAAAAATTTTTCTGCTAAATATTTAGTTCGAGTTCGAACATAAAATAGAAAACCGAGTACAAGAAGTTTCATATATACTAGGACTTGGATATAGTTTTAATTCGATACATTGACAACTCATCTATTCGAAGTCAAAATTAGTACATTGGATCCGGTGAGTCTGAAGGCGACGCCAAGATTTTCGGTTTAGGGGGCCTCAGTCCTTGAAATCCTGTTTATTTGTGAGAAAATCATAAACTTTTATTGAGAATTTTGAAAAAATCTGAGAGCTTAGCTCCTGGAATCCGCCCTTGATGCTACTCCGAGGTGAGTCCTGCATAATTCCAAACAGAACCTCGAGAAAATTCGCCATAATTCTAACCAACGAATTCTGACATCGGAATAAATCAGAATCTCTAGATGACCGAACAGTAACCTGTCGAGTTTTGCCGGATTCCTGTGAATATAAGAGTACATAGGATGCCTTTGAGCATGATACGACTTTCAGGAGTCGATTCGTTTCAGTGTGCGTTCCAATCTAACTGACATATCTACGCAATATAAAGAATTAGAGTAGTTATATTCATCAGCACGTACGTGTATCAAACATAGTAGTACTGATATATCTGAAAAAATCAAGCATTACGATTTATTGTAAAATTCACGAACAGAAGCTCATTCCTATAAAAACGATATTTCGTCAAAAGTCAATATCTACTGTACTGCCAATCGTTGATAAAGTCGTCCCAACCTTCACTTCAACTGAATTTACTACTGCTTCCATCGAAACACTATGCCATTCTATTCTTCATAGAAGAAGCCGAACACAAATCACAATCTGTTTCTTGCTTCGTCGACGTTTCTTATGTATATTTGTAGATGAGGATGCGTTGGTGGTAGTGCTGTCTGACCAATTTGAAGGGCCCTCATATAATGTAAATAGGCATTCGAATAGTCACCCATGTCGAAATACACAGCACCGACATTGTTGTAGGACGAAGCAGTATCCAGATGATTGGAAGGGAGTGATTGTTGACAGATTTTGAGGGATTTTTTAAATAATTCAAGTGCTTTTGAATAATCACCCAAAGCAGAGTACACTACTGCAATGTTATTGTACGAATCAGCGATGTCAGAATGATTGGGGGAAAGTGATTGCTGTCGAAGTTTAAGAGCTTGTTCATGGAATAAGATGGCTTTTGGATAGTCGCCCATGTCTTTATATGCATTACCAATGTTGTTGTACGATGCGGAAATATGAGGATGGTCCAAAGAAAGTGATTTCTGTTGGATTTCAAGCGCTTGTTTATATGATGAGAGTGCTTCTGGATAATCACCCATATTAGAATATATATTACCGATGCTATCGTATGAATCAGAGATATAAGGATGATTAGAAGGAAGTGATTGTTTGCAAATAGTCAGCGCTTTTTGATGTGATGAGAGAGCTTTCGGATAATCGCCTATGTCTATATATACATTGCCAATGTTGTTATACGATGTGGCAATATCAAGATGATTGGAAGGCAGGGATTTCTGTCGGATTTTGAGCGCTTCTTCATGTGATTCAAGTGCTTTATTGTAAACTCCCATATTTTTATATATACTGCCAATGTTATTATACGATTTAGCAATGTCCGGATGATTGGGAAGTTGTGATTGTTGGTAAATTTCAAGAGCTTGCCGGTATGATGAAAGTGCTTTTAGATAATCACCTATAGCGGCATACACGTTACCAATGTTATTGTACGAATCAGCTATGTCCGGATGATTGGGAGGAAGCGATTGTTGTCGAATATGGAGAGCTTGCTGATGTGATGAAAAGGCTTTGGGATAATTACTCATGTTTTTACACATAGTACCAATATTGTTGTGGAAGGTAGCAATGTCAAGATGGTCAGGAGGAAGTGATTGTAGTTGAATTTTAAGAATTTTTTCAAATGCCGAAAGTGCTTTTGGATAATCTCCCATGTCAGCATAGACTAAAGCAATGTTGTTGTAAGATGAAGCGATATTAGAATGATTGTGAGGAAATAGTCTTTGTAACATATTCAAAGATTTCTGAAAAACTACAAGTGCCTGCTCATACTGTCCTTGATTGTGTTTTATCAAGCCGAGTTGGTTGTTAATGAATGCCTCATGTTCAAGTTCAGGATTTTGATCAGCTAGAGCCCGGTATATGCGCTCAGCTGTATTACACTGTTTCATTTGAGCTAGTACTAAGCCCAGTCTGAACCAGCCTTCTGCATTTGGGAAGCTTTCTTCACGAACTTGTTCGGTAAGTGTACACAATTCCTCATCATTGTCGCTCGTCAATGACAAATCCACTTGATGCACTTTTGTATTCCCTTCCATTGGCTTGATATCGTGTATACGAAAGATGCTGTGCATGGAAAAGAGTATTTCATCTTCCTGTGGAAACTGACTGATGTCTCGAATCGAAGCAAACACTACCGTCGACCGTTGAGGATCGATTTCCATGACGAAAAGAACGCTTACGATGTTCTCGTTCATTCCATTCGCTGAAGCGAAAAGTAAAGAGACATCAATGTTTCTACTAGTAGACAAGAAATTATTGAATGACATCAGTCCGCCCTTTGACTTCACCAATTCATCAAAATCTCTCTTTGTCAAACCTTGACCACGACAAACTGTGAAGTTTTCAACGGTAGAACCATTGTCAAATTGTTTTTTGTGTAATTGATCAATGTGTCGATGAAGATCATTGATGAAAAAACCCATCAACGTGATCACTTCACCGTCCATCACTCGTAATGCACGATTCAGCATTCCATATAGAAATCTCTCGGTTGTATACCACCAAATCGGCGACTCCTGATGGTATTTCTTTTCCAATTGTTTCACCTTATTCCGATCGGTTTCGTTATTTACAAATGCATCACAATAATAATTAACGAATTCCTTGATGTGTTTATCCTCAAATTTGATGGTGAGAAGTATTTCTTTGATGATTTGTGTGTACATAAATGATGGATCTAACTGATCTAATCCTCTAGTAGGAGAAACAAAACTCAGAGACATGGTGCAGTATTCATACTGATGCACTATTTGTCGACAAATATCTACGATATCTGTGTAGACACCTTTTACTTTGAACCATTTGTTCATCCATTGTTCATCTGGACTATGACTATGAGTGTTGCACAAGATGAAGATCGATTCGATTTGTGAGATATCATGAATGCATGGTACAAAATGCTGAACAGATTGTACGGAAACGATCAGATATACTTTCGTGTCAGCAGTATCATCAAGAATGAATTCTATGCACTGATCACTATCGATGAACGAATGGATTTCGGTGGTAATGCATCGAAGTTGTGTAAGTGTGTTTTGATAGTCTTCATTATCGTTGTCCATTGCATCGTGTAACCACACGACAAGAAAATCATGTTCATTTTCTTTCTTTGGTGTTATTATTTGCGACATAGGTACAATAAATCTGAAATACATACTGACAGAGTGAAGATTTCGACGAACATTAGTCACAAAAATATAATTCAACATGAAGTATTTATCTTTTAAACTACAAAAAACATGACTGTACGCGTATAAGTCACCTGAGAAACCATATCTCGTTACTTCTTAAAAAGTGTCCTGATAATCGATGTGGTCATTTCACTTCTATCAGCTAACGATTCTGCTGACGCAAGTATTTGTGTTCCAAGCAAATCACCGTTGTCGTCCGAATCTGGAATATTGGCTATGTTGAAAGCAACAGTCGGCGCAATGTAAATCAATTCATTAATTGCGTCTTGTTTCGCAGACAGATCTAAATATGAATATCGTAAAGTTGCAGTAATGACTGGTCGACAGACTCTCAGAACCAATGCATGAACTTGATAAATGCATTTTTCTAATGTTAACTTCGTTCGATATAGATCTTGTGTGGGTGATGATATCTTATTGAGAATATTTTCTAATTCGCAAATGTATTTATAATATAAATATTCGGCGAGAATTTTCGCCGTTGTGTCCATATGATTTTCCAAATCGAAAGTTAATTTTTCTCGAATTTGATTATCAATAGGATGAATGTTCAACTGTAATTTTGATGCTGTGTATTGTTCACAGGCTAATTGTTCAATAGGAAACTTTTGCTGCATAAATTCCTTTGTCACATCATGAAATGTTTCACGAAACTTCTGTTTAACATCTTCAATAAATATCGCGCGTTCTTTCGTCACAATCATCGTATGCCAATAATTCGCGTGATCGAAAATTGGTTGAAAGAAATCATTATAATAAGTTTTATCCCAATCTTTCATTGTTTTTTGCGTAATGTACTCCTCGATTGAGATGCTTGTCAGATTTTCTGGCAAAATTCGTTTGTCTTTGATTTTTTCGATACGCTCGTGAATTAGCTGGAGCAGTTTCATTTTGCCCACATCAATCAGTTGCTTTAAATGTGTTTTCGGTAGATCCCATTCGATGAATTTATTTAAACTATCTCGACATCGCTGGAACCCACCAGTTAAATTATCACCAAAGCTTTGCAGTTTCCGAGAGATGACGTGAAATTCTTCGGAGTTGTCGTTGGAAATTTCAAGTCGCGAACAAGTTGCGTAGATACGATCTGGTTTGAAGCGCTTTTCTATGAGTTCGGCAAATGTTTTCTCATAGTGCTCTTGATACATGGCTGCTGTTTGGCAAAGATCAAGTTTGGTGATGATTCCGAAAGCACGTTGCATGGCTTCGAGATGATTCTGCTGAATTTCTTGAAGAAGATTAATTTGTGGGCCTGTTAAGCTTGGTTGTTGGCCACTGGTAAGAAAAAGAAATGTATCAGCGGATCGAATCGCTTCAATAGCAGCATCACGATGTTCTTTGATAGGTGAATCAAAGCCTGGGACATCGAGAAGTTCATAGTTCTTTCCTAAAAATAGGTAATAAACAATCTTGTTTTCTTTTGAATCAATCATCCATACCTGGAAGTTTACTTGTATAAATCTCCACTTCTTTAACAATGTTCACATACACTTCTCCGGTAATGTAATCATTTAGTTGTTTGATGAACGACGCACGTTCATTGTGCGCATCGATACACAGATTTTCTTCGGGAAATTTCGTTTTTAAACTTTCTCTTTTCCGTAAAACTTCGTCTTTACGATGAAGAAACTGCTGTTCGGTTTCATTGCTTTTCTTGGCCATTTTCTCGAAAAGCACACGGAAATGATTATCGTCATAAAAGTGAATCTTTGCGCATAGTTGAGCATCATTGGTTTGAAGAAATGGCTTAATAACAGTACGGATCTGCGTACAACGTTCGCTCGCTGTTGGAAGAAGCTCATGACCAAGCAGTGCATTGATAAATGTCGATTTGCCTGCCTTTTCTAATCCGACAATGCAAATCGTATGATATTCTTTGTCGAATCGCTTTTTTAGTCTTAATAATTTATCTTTGATATCGAACACATGATTATCATAATTACCGAACTTCAGTTCTTTGTCTATGATGCTCAAATGGTGTAGAATATTGAGATAATGTTCAAGCACTGAATTGAACTTTTCTTTCATTTCGGAGAAGTTATTGTCATTGATTTTGCCGAGAAAATTGTATAATTCGTCGAAAGAGTCGCGTGAGAGAATACCATCACGAGCCTTTTCTAATTGAATTAATGCCGTGTAAACTTTTCGTAGTCGTTCGTTGTCATCGTATTGAGTACTTGTCAGATCTTCTTTCGCCCATATTTCCATCAATTGATGTTTGAAATGTTCGCGTTGTTGTAGAAATTCGTTCAGAAGTTGCTGAATCCAACGATCAACTAAAAAGTATCGTTTGAATACGATCGCAGGAGACGATTATCTTTGATCGACTTACCGAGATGCAAGAGTTCTAAGGATTCGATAGAATAATTAGCGATGATATTTCTAGCCTCTCGTATATCAGCTTCAATTTGATCTGTAGTTGCTAGTGCTGATTGGGCACCTCTCTGATATGCCCACTGTTGAGCAGAGGTACCTAAGGCGGAGAAAGAAGCAACTGGTTGTAGTGGATGAACTGTCGAGGTTGACGATGGGGTTGAAATAGTGTTCTCTTGGATTTCGTTGGGAACGAATGAATTCGAAAGCTCGATACCTCCTTTTCTAATTGACGATGATGGTGGCGAAGATTTTTCTGTTGATGAACGACGTAACTTCTCTTTCCAAGACATATTGCACCTCTCAGAAGTTGAAAATCATCAACAAATGTAGATACATTCCCATTGCGAGTGTATGACAAAAAAAAAATTTCCGTAGACTAATGTGAAATCGAGCGTTACTTTCTACAGTCGAAGCGTAAACATTATTGCGATGTGTCATTATTTTGTTTTCGTCCAATACTTTTCACAAGGTTATTTTTGTTGTTGTTTTGATTTTTCTATCGAATGGATTCTTCGAAGCTTTCTCTGCAACTGTAATTCATAAATACTACTTATCAATTAAAAATACACAGGAAAATTTCTTGGCACAATTCGATAAAGTTCAACGAAAACAAGAGATTTATTAAAAACTGAAGAACGCAGCTTTTTCTTCCTGGTCAGTTTGTTTTCCACCATGACATCTTTATTAACAAAATCAGTGAGTTTTTGCGATCAACCACGTTTTACTTGTTGGCTCAGTTGGTATCGTTCTGACATTATTCACTTTGTATACAACTTCCAATATAACTGTGCCTGAGATAATGAATCATAGCTTTATCTTTCGTCGTGTCAATACAGGCAGACTATTACTCATGATAAAAGGACGGTGGAGTAAAAATGCATACATGGAGTGAAGGACATATGATGAAATGAGTAGCCTTGCATCGAATAATACTTTCATTTTGCAAGCAATTCAAGTATGAATCTTTAACAGAACAAAAGGATAGTTTCAAAAGTTATTATCTATCATATGAAATGATAATTTTCGTTTACTCATATATTGATGATGGGCCATGATTACATAAATAATACATGGAAAAAACACAGTTACTGAGTCATAATTACTACATGTCATCAGCCGTATGACGTGTTGGAAATTTTTTTTGTTTTAGTGATAAACGAACGCTGTCGTACAAAAATGGTGACTTTTCCGTCAATAAATACCTGCATCTATTGTTGCATATAAGGGCTATTGAAAGATTACTTTGTCTAAGTAGCCGAATTATATGTAGTTGGTGAGTAATTAATTATTAGATACATACGTTTCGATGTTTTGAATACCTTCAAGGATTAAATGGTTGACCTTGAATCCTCTCATGTTGCATCTCTTATACCATGAATCTTTATTGAAAACATCTTGAAATAAATCCTTAAAATGTTTCGAAACATCGCAAAATATACATGTTGTATCCGATTACTCATCAATCACACGTAATTCGTTGACTAATTTCAACAACAACGCACCCGATGGCAAAAGCTATCCAAAAACTTACTTGATTTTCTAGTGCAGATACTTTTTTCCCACCGTTGGCAAACATATACATGTTTTCAGATTGTACCAAGTGATCATGGGAGGCTCAATTTCGTTCTTGGAAGCTGAAAAGAAAACATGGATATGGCATACGCTACACTACGATGAAAATGCTCGAGAGGCTAGTCGAAAAACCTTAGCTACATCGGGATGCTTTGCAGTAGGAAAATATGCATGGCTTGGGAGAACTTCAAGCACTCATTGTGGCGTCAGCTTCCAGCATTGGTTCGTTAGCGATGGAACATATTTTATTGAATTTGGCTCAGCGAATCTAAATATTTACAGTGCTTTGGTTAATATCAATACATTATCTCGACATGAATATGAGAAAATTCAACGATCGGAATGTTTAATCGATGAAAACATGCGACGACGAATGGATCAGATTGTTGGTTTATCAAATTATTCGTTATGTCTTCGTAATTGCGAACATGTTGCCAATTATGTTTTGTATGGAAGATGGACAAGTAGTCAGATGGAAAGTGGCGGGTTGTTAATGAGCGCCTTTCGTGATTACATGATGAGCGATCAGATACGACTGGTGAATACATTTCCTGTCGATGTTCGAATTCGAGCTTTGACTAATAAAGTGAATGCAAGTGGAGAGCACATTTACTCATTTTTACAGCCGTACTATGTTCCAAAACAAGTTGATTATTATCTTGATGCTGATGAACCAACGTATAATGTGTTAATCATAGGTCCTACCGGTGCTGGAAAAAGTCATTTAATCAACGTGATTTTCAATCAAGTAATTTGTGAATCAAGAATTAGTCATATAGGTGTAACACCAGAAATCGTGTTCATACGCGGACAAGGTGATATCACATCAGTCTCTCCTGATAACAAAGATCAGAACAATAGGACTGTTGTTAAAACCCGTCGAACTGTTTTAGTCATTGACACAATCGGCCTGTGTGATACGCGATTTACTGATGATGAGATTTTTCATCTTATTAAAGGTCGAGTAAGTCGCAATTTTAAAATAATTCATGCTGTTATTGTCGTACTATCAACTGATCGAATCATATCCGCTGTTGAAACAAATGTCAGACGCGTTTTAGACTGGCTGAATTATCGTTCGCACCCTGGTCGATTTCTTTTTGTCTTTACAAAAGCAGAAAACACGGATGCTGCCCTACAAAGTGAGTTACGACAGCAAGCGATAAGAAAACTTGGCCTAATTTGCACCGAAAGAAAGGTGATTGAAACAAGCATGCCGTACAGTTCCGTAGTTTATGTAGGCTTTCCACGTGCAGAAACATGTAATGAAGCTGGTATCGAGGCAATTCGTCGTTCATACGAAACTTTAAAACCGCTCCTAACTTTGGAACATAGAACGCCACCAATCAAATTAACAGACGCATGGTCATGCACTATTTTATAATGGTGATTAACGAAGTGCCATACTTATGAAAGAACTAGTGAAGATGAAGAAATTGGAATATTTATTTTTTAGAAAAGAATTCGTATGTTTTAGTTTCTGCAACATCATTAAATAATTGTATATCTTCCTTTTAACTCAAGAAACTTTTGAATAAATCTTTACTAATCGATGTATCATGCTTTCATGTAGAAACGGATGTCAGTTGACAAGTCGAATACTCTATTGATATGCAAAGAATTGTTCTAATGCATTTTTTATTATCTTGATTTAGCAATCCGAAAGAAAAATTGTTCTGCCAATGAGATCAGTATCAAAACTATTATGTTCTTCAAAAGTATTTGGAAAGAATCGAATTTGTTTCGTCGAACCATCAATCATGCAGACAATCCAAAATGTCGCATTGGGACGTGTTATTTCTGGTATGTAATGTGTTTCACTATTGGTCAACTTGTCCTGAGATCCAACTTTACTGATTTGCGTCTTTTCCGCATCTAGATAAAATGTAACTTTTGCTTTCGATTGCGTCAATTTTGGTTCTGGTGAATAACGATGAACAGCATAGACGTATTTCAAATTCGGCTGAAAAGTAAATGTAATCGTTTCTGGACCGAAGCCAGTTGTTACATCACAGTCCAATGTCATATCTCGATCGTCTTTATTTTGAAAATAAACATGTCGTCCGTCGGATGAGTACAAATGTGAGTCCAAATCCCGTGGCTCAGCGTTCCATTCGAGCACAATATGTATTTGATTGGATTCCAAGTCACTTCGTCCGATGAACTTATTCAAAACATTCTGTCGTCGATTTTGAAAAATCACCATGACGAATTTCAAATGTTGAAGTTTTGGGTTATTTGGCGAATGAATTTCCACTCGATATGACCCATCGGGAAGATTATCGGGTAGCATTATCAAACCATCCTGATCTGTTGTACCGGTAAAAAGTACGGATTCTTCGTTAACAGATTTCAAAGTGATAATTCCTCCACTGACGACGTTGTTAACAGAATCGCGAATAGCGAATTGTTTCGGAACACATATTTCGATTTCCGGAATAACATTTAATAATGTTTCGGTAATAATGTGCTGCGAATCTTCGGAGTAGATTATTAATTTATGTGTTCCGTAATTGTTCATATCATACGGATCATGAATAACTGGTTTTGTCACCAGAGCATTTTTATCGGGATGATAGAACGTTAAGAAATGAACACTGGAAGAATGCGGACCTGTAGACGAATTTGGAAGGGACATTTTTGTCGTTGGAATATGTGGTATACTTTGATCTAACTCAATGACTATCGGTGTATTCGATTGAATTATAGGAATCTCTACAGTTGATGAACTTAATGGAACAATCGGAATTTTTGTAGCATTCTCAGGTATATTTAACAATTGGTCTTGAACTACCGGTGTCAATTGAGAAAAGTCATTTTTTGCAGATGAAGTAGTAGAAGATAACTGTTGCACTAGTTTTTGTACTAATGAATGTTGAGCACTCTGTTGTTCTAATGTGATTTGCAATTCTTTAATGATGAGAGCTCGTTTTTGTGCGTATTGATCTCGTTTTATGGCGATTTCCTCAAGTCGTTGGATTACCTCGTGTTTTTCTTGAATTTCTTGATTGTAAGTTTGCAGCGTTTGTCGCAAATGATTTAGCTCAGCTTGCTCTTGTGCAGAATTTGCGGCAGAAGGAGAAGTCAATTTGGATTTCTTTTGTTCGATTAATAATTTAAGCTTTTTCTTTTCTCCGTAGGTAATCATCAAGTTTTTATAATCATCGTCTTCGAAATTCATCAGATCAAGGCCAGAGACTCGTTCCTTTTTGCATTTTTCTGCTAGTGAACGAAGGCTTTCATCATGTTGGATTAAAAATTCATGTAATTCATTATACGAGAACTTCTCCAAATGTTCAACTGAGAACACAGTTGTCTTCGCTCGATTATCAGTTGTGGGTACTAAAAATGGTCGTGTGTCTCTTCGATTATCCGCGATTGATCGTTCGGTCAGTTTCTCAGTTGATGCGAACATTTTCACTCGGGTTGACTTCTCATTAAGAGATTCCGTCGATGAGACCATCTTCGACCAACTTTCACTAGTAACACGTTTATCAAGCGTCTCTGTCGACGAGATCATCTTCGTTCGAACTTCTCTATCGAGCATTTCAGTTGATCTTGAGAGTGTTTTCTTTCGAATACTATCAGTAGATATATTCGATGAGAACCCTACGATGTGATTAGAAAAACGTATTCATCGAAATGAAGTGAAAATGAATAGTTACTTGATAAATATGCAGCTTCGAGTTGATTCATTTGATCCGTGTGTTTTTGCGCGAGTGAATCTGACTTCTTCACTGCTGGTAATCCAATCTCGATCATTCTATGTGAGTTCAAATGACTCTGTGTCTCTTTCTTAGTGTTATAACACGTCGAACATAGATCGTAGTCTGGACAGATTTGACATTTATAACGAATCGAAGAAAATTCATTTGCATTGCAACCATCGCAGCAAATACCTGAAGTGAAAACTTATCGTTCATATAGCGAGAAAATCGATCTTACCGTAGTGCTTTGACATGATGTCGAAATTGAATTGTTCTGTTTCAACTACACTAAAATAAATAGACAACGTCGTACGGTTTTCTCATTGATCGATCAAAATTTATGTCGGCAGTATATTTTAATCATTGTGGTGCAAGACAATCAACGCCACGGTATTCATAATAAATACTCACCTTTAATCGTTCGCTTTGAAGAAAAAAGCGCATGAGGCGTCAAAGAAAAATGAAAAAACATTATTCATTCACTGTTTTTATTATTTACTCGAGGAATAGAAAAAAAAAACTTTTATCTTACTTCGAAAAAGAAAAACGTCAAATGACAAACAGTCATCAAACGGAGAAACGGTACAGTTCGTACGCGTTGCTATGAAAAACGATGAACCGTCGCTCTTAACTTCGTGTTTAATCCGCGATCTATTTGATCTTTTCCATTCTTAGATTGTTTCATATAGTACTATTCATCTTCATTACCATTCGCGAAATGAAAACTTTACTTCAACGAACAGACTCACTAGGCGAATTATTCATCCTGAACAAAGTTGAACCTACACTAAAATTGCTTTTTTCTATAACCAAAATCGGTAACAACTATTTAAGGTCACTTGTCTTATCTTTTGATTATTATCCATTAGTATATACGAATCTATTATTCGTTATTTTTATTTTATATTATGCCACGTATTACAAACAATATCCAGGCAGTAACGCTAAACTTTCAAAATATTTCCAATAGATGTACCTTACACAATCGATAACCTTCTCCATGGTATGTTTCGATAAAATTTCTCATATTCTATGCGAATCTGTTCAGTATGTTAATTTAATCGAAATTCGAAACAATGTCAATGAAATTATTTTTCGACATGTTATAAAAAGTTCATCAAATGTCGAATAACTATTGGTTTCGAAGAATGTAGACGCGATCAATTCATTGGTGGCTGTCATTTGGAAAAAGATATTACTCATTTACGATAGTTTGTTTTTTTACATTCATTTAACAATGTGGCGATTGCTTCAGTGGCTTTTTCAATGCAAGGAACATGTCTCGGCGGTGTTTCAAGTGATTCTTCATTCTTCAATTTGCCAACATAAAAACTTTGTCTTTACTTAAGATACATTAGAATTATATCGAACTAGTGAATGAGGATGATAAGAGAGTATCGTTCTCCCGGTGGAGAAACACTTTTTCTCGTTGTATTATCCCGACTATCAACATTAAGATGAAATTAGCTTCGTAATAATTCATTCGTTTTTGTGCTGGGTACATGATTTTCTTTCCCATACAATATTATCGTACATATAGCCTAAATGACAGTTGTTGTATACTTTTCTTTTCTGTTTCTTTCGTCACAGTAGATAAGAATATCATTTATCCCAGAATAACAATATTTCATACAGAACATAAGATGGGAATTCCCATCCATTCTATGTATGAAGTTCTGATATGTATAAATATCACGGATATGTCAACGAGACAGAAACACTTACAAAAAAAATTATTTCTGCGCACTGAATCATGTCCAGTATTTTTATTGGAATAGTCTTTCTTTTGAACATGGGATATGTGTATTCTCATACACCTAGCGTTCGAGAAACAAAAGGTAAGCATCAATCTCTACACATGGGTTAACATCGATATTCGACTTTTTTTAAAGATCTTGATTCAACATTGAAAAAGCCGATTCTCAACGCTTTAATGGAAAGAATTGAAGTTGACACTAGTTGGGAAGAATCAATGCTCGTTGCACCTATGACAATACAGTTATTAGCACAGTTACTTATTGTTTCTAGCACAAAGGAAGTATCTCTTCGTGCATTTTCACCAAATCGTACATTTACTTATATTCAACGCCCGGATTCGTTTCGAGCCACACTTTTACAATTGTCACATGGTAAAACACGAAGCTCAATTTGTGACGAGTTTTAATGCATACGGTTCTCTTTGTATTGCAGAAGGCTACAAAGCATTTTTGAGCGGTGATTCAACGATGCACATGATCCAGCTGAGAATGATTCAAATACCAAAGCATATCAGAACTGCACTGAAACTTCTTGCTGGAAAATTTCCACAACGTACTATAGCTCGTTTATTACCCCGAGTCTTGAAAAATATTGAAGATACCGGTAATGAATGTGTCGCAGAAACAAACAAGACAAGGAGAGAATTCGAGCGAGTAATGGACCTTCTTGCAGAAGTGATTCAGTCCACAGCGGAAACAGAAAGCAATCATATACAACACGTGGAACAAAATGAAAGAGAAATGCAAGTACTGCGCGAGCAGAAGGAAGGCCTAGAGAAACAAGAGAAAATACGCGCTGAATATCATAAACAAGCGACTGAGGCAGCGAATAGAGCTGAATCAGTCTATTACAAAGCCTTGAATGATATACCGACGGGATACAAAGCTATACTACGGGATTTCGTTGGTGGCATGCTCAAAGCCGTAAATTTAGCCGCCGAATCCGCTGCTTTCATGTTGAGTGGTTTCACAGGAAGAAGATCATCGGGTTCTTCGGCTGGTGGCGCTGCAGGATTCGTAGGAAATAATGGAGGCCAAACACCNCAATTGATGTTTGAAATGCTCGCGTAGTTGTAGAAATTCGTTCAGAAGTTGCTGAATCCAACGATCAACTAAAATTCTTGTTTGAATAGTCTCATGAGACGATTATGTTTGATTGACTTACCGAGATGCAAAAATTCTAAGGGTTCGATAGAATAATTAGCGATGATATTTCTAGCCTCTCGTATATCAGCTTCAATTTGATCTGTAATCGCAAGTGCTGATTGGGCACCTCGCTGATATGCCCATTGTTGAGCGGAAGTACCTAAGGCGGAGAAGGAAGCAACTGGTTGTAGTGGATGAGCTGTCGAGGCTGATGATGGGATTGAAATATTGTTCTCTTGGATTTCGTTGGGAACGAATGTATTCGAAAGTTCGTTACCTCCTTTTCTAATTGACGATGATGGTGGCGAGGATTTTTCTGTTGATGAACGACGTAGTTTCTCTTTCCAAGACATATTACACCTCTCAAAAGTTGAAAATCATCAACAAATGAAGATATATTCCCATTGCGAGTGTATAAAAAAAAAGATTTCCGTTGACTAATGTGAAATCAAGCGTTACTTTCTACAGTCGAAGCGTAAACATTATTGCGATGTGTCATTATTTTGTTTTCGTCCAATACTTTTCACAAGGTTATCTTTGTTGTTGTTTTGATTTTTCTATCGAATGGATTCTTCGAAGCTTTCTCTGCAACTGTAATTCATAAATACTACTTATCAATTAAAAATACGCAGGAAACTTTCTTGACACAATTCGATAAAGTTCAGCGAAAACAAGAGATTTATTAAAAACTGAAGAATGTAGCTTTTTCTTTCTGGTCAGTTCGTTTTCCACTATGACATCTTTATTAATAAAATCTGGGCGTTTTTGCGATCAACCACGTTTTACTTGTTGGCTCATTTGGTATCGTTCTGACATTGTTCACTTTGTATAAAATTTCCAACATAACTGTGCGTGAGATAAGACAGCATTTTTATCCTTATGTATTAAGCGAGATAATGAATCATAACATTATTTTTCGTCTTGCCAATACAGGCAAACTATTACTCATGATAAAAGGACGGTGGAGTAAAAATGCATACATGGAATGAAGGAAATATAATGAAATGAGTAGACTTGCATCGAATAATGCATCTATTTTGTAAACAATTCAAGTATAAATCTTTAACCGAACAAAAGGATAGTTTCAAAAGTTATTATCCACCATATGAAACGATAGCTTTGCTGTACTCATTTAGCCATGATTCACATAAATAATACATGGAAAAAGCACATCTACTGAGTCATGATTACTAGATGTCGTGCGTCATGTGACGTATTGGAGAAAAATTTTCGTTTTTAGTGGTAAAAAAAAGTTGTTGTATAAAAAGATTACTTTTGCAGCATAAATACCTCCATCAATTGTTGCATCTTAAGGGTGAGGGTGATAGCTGGATACGCCAAATCCGCTGACGTTCCTCAGCTTCCCGACACACACTGACTTGGGTATAGAGCTAGATATGTCGCAGTTGGTTAAAGAATTTAGTTAGGATTGGATTCTACGTGAGTATCAAAATAATATCTAAGTCAATATTTTTTTCATGTTTTAAAGAGAAAAAAATAGAATCTATAATTGTGTACGAAAATATTTCGAAATTCCGAAAGATCATTGAGAATTCAATAAAATAGAAAAGAAAAGTTTTTACAATTGATCATATGTTGCTGTTTCGGCGAAAGATTGAAAATAATAAAGAAAAATTTTGTTTTATTACCATTGGTTATGCTGACTCTGATTTTTTTCAATGCGAGGGTATACAGGACATTGAAATTTTATGCAGAGAAAAAAAACGATGAATTTTTTTACATATATGATTTTATTCGAGTAGCAGGACATGCGAGACTTTGCCAAATCAGAAAAAAAGACGATTTTATTTTTCGATCGATAGACTTTTTCATTTCGGGGATATAGGAGTTGTAGAGAGAGAAAAGCAAATAGTTTTACTTGCGTTAAACCAATAAACTGTTTTCGAACAGCCGAGCGTTGAAAAATTAGAAAAAAAGACGACTTTATTTTTCGATCTACAGACTTTTTCATTTCGGGGATATAGAAGGCGTAGAGAAAGAAAAACAGATATTTTTATTCTTCTTATTTTTGTCCTTAATTTTTTTCCCGCATTCCAAACTTAACTAAAGTCTCATGGTAACTGTGACAGATACACCAAATCCACTCACATTCCTCAGTTTTCCTGGATGCACTTCTATTTAGGTATAGAGTTGGATACACCGATTCAACTGCATATGGCAACGTAGTGAATTATCTGGTTTTGGATGATTACCGGGTGTAACGGGGTTAGAACACTACTCACGCACTCGATGACATAAGCTATCCAAAAACTTCCTTGATTTTCTAGTGCAGATACTCTTTTCCACCGTTGACAAACATATGCATGTTTTCAGATTGTACCAAGTGACTATGGGAGGCTCAGTTTCATTTTTGGAAGCTGAAAAGAAAACATGGATATGGCATACGTTACACTACGATGAAAATGCTCGAGAGGCTAGTCGAAAAACCTTAGCTACACCAGGGTGCTTTGCAGTAGGAAAATATGCATGGCTTGGAAGAACTTTGAGCACTCATTGTGGCGTCAGCTTTCACCATTGGTTCGTTAGCGATGGAACGTATTTTATTGAATTTGGCTCAGCGAATCTCAGCATTTATAGTGCTTTGGTTAATATCAATACATTATGTCGTCATGAATATGAAAAAATTCAACGATCGGAATGTTTAATTGATGAAATCATGCGACGACGAATGGATCAGATTGTTGGCTTATCAAATTATTCGTTATGTCTTCGTAATTGCGAACATGTTGCGAATTATGTTTTGTACGGAAGATGGACAAGTAGTCAGATGGAAAGTGGCGGGTTGTTAATGAACATCTTTCGTGATTACATGATGAGCGATCAAAAACGACTGGTGAATACATTTCCTGTTGATATTCGAATTCGAGCTTTGAATAATAAAGTAAATGCAAGTGGAGATCAAATTTACTCATTTTTACAGCCGTATTATGTTCCAACACAAGTTGATTATTATCTTGATGCTGATGAACCAACATATAACGTGTTAATCATAGGTCCTACCGGTGCTGGTAAAAGTCATTTAATTAACGTGATTTTCAATCAAGTAATTTGTGAATCAAGAATTAGTCATATAGGTGTAACACCAGAAATCGTGTTCATACGTGGACAAGGTGATATTACATCAGTCTCTCCTGATAACAAAGATCAGAACAATAGGACTGTTGTTAAAAATCGCCGAACTGTTTTAGTCATTGACACAATCGGCCTGTGTGATACGCGATTTACTGATGATGAGATTTTTCATCTTATTAAAGGTCGAGTGAGTCGCAATTTTAAAATACTTCATGCTGTTATTGTCGTACTATCAACTGATCGAATTATATCTGCTGTTGAAACGAATGTCAAGCGAGTTTTAGACTGGTTGAATTATCGTTCGCACCCTGGCCGGTTTCTTTTTGTCTTTACGAAAGCAGAAAATACGAACGATGCTTTACAGAGCGAATTACGAGAGCAAGCGATAAGAAAACTTGGCCTAATTTGCACTGAAAGAAAGGTGATTGAAACAAGCGTACTATACAGTTCTGTAGTTTATGTAGGCTTTCCACGTGCAGAAACGTGTAATGAAGCTGGTATCGAGGCAATTCGTCGTTCATACGATACTTTAAAACCGCTCCTAACTTTGGAACATAGAATGCCACCAATTAGATTATCAGACGCATGGTCATGCACTATTTTATAATGATGATTGGCGAAGTACCATACTTGTGAAAGACCTAAGGAAGATGAAGAAATTGGAATGCTTATTTTTAGAAGAAAATTCATATATTCTAGCTGTTGCAACATCATCAAATAATTCTATCTTTTCCTTATAACTCAAGAAACTTTTAAATAAATCTTTACTAATCGATGTATCATGCTTTCATGTAGAAACGGATGTCAGTTAACAAATCGAATATTCTATTGATATGCAAAGAATTGTTCTAATGCATTTTTTATTATCTTGATTTAGCAATCCGAAAGACAAATTGTTCTGCCAATGAGATCAGTATCAAAACTATTATGTTCTTCAAAAGTATTTGGAAAGAAACGAATTTGTTTCGTTGAACCATCAATCATGCAGACAACCCAAAATGTCGCATTGGGACGTGTTATTTCTGGTATGTGATGTGTTTCACTATTGGTCAACTTGTCCTGAGATCCAACTTTACTAATTTGCGTCTTTTCCGCATCTAGATAAAATGTAACTTTTGCTTTCGATTGCGTCAATTTTGGTTCTGGTGAATAACGATGAACAGCATAGACATATTTCAAATTCGGTTGAAGAGTGAATGTAATCGTTTCTGGACCGAAGCCAGTTGTTACATCACAGTCCAATGTCATATCTCGATCGTCTTTATTTTGAAAGTAAACATGTCTTCCGTCGGATGAGTATAAATGTGAGTCCAAATCTCGTGGCTCAGCGTTCCATTCGAGCACAATATGTATCTGATTGGATTCCAAGTCACTTCGTCCGATGAACTTATTCAAAACGCTCTGCCGTCGATTTTGAAAAATCACCATAACAAATTTCAAATGTTGAAGTTTTGGGTTATTTGGCGAATGAATTTCCACTCGATAAGACCCATCGGGAAGATTATCGGGTAGAATTATCAAACCATCCTGATCTGTTGTACCGGTAAAAAGTACGGATTCTTCGTTAGCAGATCTCAAAGTGATAATTCCTCCAATGACGACGTTATTAACAGAATCGCGAATAGCGAATTTTTTCGGAACACATATTTCGATTTCCGGAATAACATTTAATAATGTTTCTGTAATAATGTGCTGCGAATCTTCGGAGTAGATTATTAATTTATGTGTTCCGTAATTGTTCATATCATACGGATCATGAATAACTGGTTTTGTCACCAGAGCATTTTTATCGGGATGATAGAACGTTAAGAAATGAACACTGGAAGAATGCGGACCTGTGGACGAATTTGGAAGGGACATTTTTGTCGTTGGAATATGTGGTATACTTTGATCTAACTCGATGACTATCGGTGTATTCGATTGAATTATAGGAATCTCTACAATCGATGAACTTAATGGAACAATCGGAATTTTTGTAGCATTCTCGGGTATATTTAACAATTGGTCTTGAACTACCGGCGACAATTGAGAAAAGCCGTTTTTTGTAGATGAAGTAGCAGAAGATAACTGCTGCACTAGTTTTTGTACTAACGAATGTTGAGCACTCTGTTGTTCTAATGTGATTTGCAATTCTTTAATGATGAGAGCTCGTTTTTGTGCGTATTGATCTCGGTTTTTGGCGATTTCCTCAAGTCTTTGGATTACCTCGTGTTTTTCTTGAATTTCTTGTTTGTAAGTTTGCAGAGTTTGTCGCAAATGATTTAGTTCAGCTTGCTCTTGTGTAGAATTTGAGGTAGAAGAAGAAGTCGATTTGGATTTCTTTTGTTCGATTAATAATTTAAGCTTTTTCTTTTCTCCGTAGGTAATTAGCAGGTTTTTATAATCATCGTCTTCGAAATTCATTAGATCAAGACCAGAGACTCGTTCCTTCTTGCATTTTTCTGCTAGTGAACGAAGGCTTTCATCATGTTGAATTAAAAATTCATGTAATTCATTATACGAGAACTTCTCCAAATATTCAACTGAGAACACAGTTGTCTTCGCTCGATTATCAGTTGTGGGTACTAAAAATGGTCGTGTGTCTCTTCGATTATCCGTGATTGATCGTTTGGTCAGTTTCTCAGTTGACGCGGACATTTTCACTCGAGTTGACTTCTCGTTAAGAGATTCCGTCGATGAGACCATCTTCGACCAACTTTCACTAGTGACACGTTTATCAAGCGTCTCTGTCGATGAGATCATCTTCGTTCGAATTTCTCTATCGAGCATTTCAGTTGATCTCGAGAGTGTTTTCTTTCGAATACTATCAGTAGACATATTCGATGAGAGCCCTACGATGTGATTAGGAAAACGTACTCATCGAATTGAAGTGAAAATGAATATTTACTTGATAAATATGCAGCTTCGAGTTGATTCATCTGATCTGTGTGTTGTTTCGCGAGTGAATCTGGCTCCTTCACTGCCGGTAATCCAATCGCGATCATTCTATGTGAGTTCAAATGGCTCTGCGTCTCTTTCTTAGTGTTATAACATGTCGAACATAGATCATAGTCTGGACAGATTTGACATTTATAACGAGTCGTAGAAAATTCATTTGCATTGCAACCGTCGCAGCAAACACCTTAAGTGAAAAATTATCGTTCATATAGCGAGAAAATCGATCTTACCGTAGTGCTTGGACATGATGTCAAAATTGAATTGTTCTGTTTCAACTACACTAAAATAAATAGCAAACGACGTACAGTATTCTCACTAATCGATCAAAATTTATGTCGGCGGCATATTTTAATCATTGTGGTGCAAGACAATCAACGCCACGGTATTCATAATAAATACTCACCTTTAATCGTTCGCTTTGAAGAAAAAAGCGCATAAGGCGTCAAAGAAAAATGAAAAAACATTATTCATTCACTGTTTTTGTTATTTACTTGAGGAATAGAAAAAAACTTTTATCTTACTCCGAGAAAGAAAAACGTCAAATGACAAACAGTCATCAAACGGAGAAACGGTACAGTTCGTACGCGTTGCTATGAAAAACGATGAACCGTCGCGCTTAACTTCGTGCTTAATCTGCGATCTATTTGATCTTTTCCATTCTTAGATTGTTTCATATAGTACTGTTCATTTTCATTACCATTCGCGAAATGAAAACGTCACTTCAACATACAGACTCACTAGGCGAATTATTCATCCTAAACAAATTTGAACCTACACTAAAACTGTTTTTCTCTGTAACCAAAATCGGTAACAACCATTTAAAGTCACTTGTCTTATCTTCTGATTATTATCCATTAGTATATATGAGTCTATTATTCGTCATTTTTATTTTATATTATGCCACGCACTACGAACAATATCCAGTCACTATAAAGTTAAACTTGCAGCATATTTCCAACAGATGTACCTTACACATTAGATTACTTTCTCCATGGTACGTTTCGATAACATTCCTCACACCCTATGCGGATCTATTCAGTATGTTAATTTAATTGAAACATTAGAGAATATTTCATATCCAAATTTGAAACAACGTCAATGAAATTATTTTTCGTCATGTTATAAAAAGTTAAGATATTACTCATTTAAGATAGTTTGTTTTTTTATATCCATTTAACAATGTGTTGATTGTTTCAGGAGCGATTTCAATGCAAGGAACACGTCTCGACGGTGTTTCAAGTAATTCTCCATTCTTCGATTTGCCAATCTGAAAACTTTGTCTTTACTTAAGATACATTAGAATTATATCGAACTAGTGAATGGGAATGATAAGAGAGTATCGTTCTGCCGGTGGAGAAACACTTTTCCTGTTGCATTATCCCGACTATCAACATTAAGATGAAATTAGCTTCGTAATAATTCATTCTTTTTTGTACCCAGTACATGGTTTTCTTTCCCATACAATATTATTGTACATATAGCCTAAATGACAGTTGTTGCATACTCTTCTTTTGCGTTTCTTTCGTCACAGTAGATAAGAATATCATTTATCCCAGAATAACAATATTTCATACAGAACATGAGATGGGAATTCCCATTTATTCTATGTATTATGAAGCACTAATATTTATAAATATCATGGATACGTCGACGAGACAGAAGCACATAAAAAAAAGATTATTTCTGCGCACTAGATCATGTCCAGTACTTTTATTGGAATAGTCTTTCTTTTGAACATAGGATATGTGTATTCTCATACACGTAGCGTTCGAGAAACAAAAGGTAAGCATCAATCTCTGCACATGGGTTAACATCGATATTCGACTTATTTTTTAAAAAGATCTTGATTCAACATTGAAAAAGCCGATTCTCAACGCTTTAATGGAAAGAATAGAAGTTGACAGTAGTTGGGAAGAATCAATGCTCGTTGCACCTATGACAATACAGTTATTAGCACAGTTACTTATTGTTTCGAGCACAAAGGAAGTATCTCTTCGTGCATTTTCACCAAATCGTACATTTACTTATATTCAACGTCCGGATTCGTTTCGAGCCACACTTTTACAAGTGTCACATGGTAAAACACGAAGCTCAATTCGTGACGAGTTTTAATGTACACGGTTCTCTTTGTATTGCAGAAAGCTACAAAGCATTTCTGAGCGGTGATTCAACGATGCACGTGATCCAGCTGAGAATGCTTCAAATACCAAAGCATATCAGAACTGCACTGAAACTTCTTGCTGGAAAATATCCACAACCTACTTTAGCTCGTTTATTACCCAGGGTCTTGAAAAATATTGAAGATACCGGCAATGAATGTGTCGCAGAAACAAACAAGACAAGGAGAGAATTCGAGCGAGTAATGGACCTTCTTGCAGAAGTGATTCAGTCCACAGCAGAAACAGAAAGCAATCATAAACAACACGTGGAACAAAATGAAAGAGAAATGCAAGTACTGCGCGTGCAGAAGGAAGGCCTGGAGAAACAAGAGAAAATACGCGCTGAATATCATAAACAAGCGACTGAAGCAGCGAATAGAGCTGAATCAGTCTATTACAAAGCCTTGAATGATATACCGACGGGATACAAAGCTATACTACGGGATTTCGTTGGTGGCATGCTCAAAACCGTAAATTTAGCCGCCGAATCCGCTGCTTTCATGTTGAGTGGTTTCACAGGAAGAAGATCATCGGGTTCTTCGGCTGGTGGCGCTGCAGGATTCGTAGGAAATAATGGAGGCCAAACACCNGCAGCGAATAGAGCTGAATCAGTCTATTACAAAGCCTTGAATGATATACCGACGGGATACAAAGCTATACTACGGGATTTCGTTGGTGGCATGCTCAAAACCGTAAATTTAGCCGCCGAATCCGCTGCTTTCATGTTGAGTGGTTTCACAGGAAGAAGATCATCGGGTTCTTCGGCTGGTGGCGCTGCAGGATTCGTAGGAAATAATGGAGGCCAAACACCACTTTCGTTTGGTCTAAGTGAAACGCTTGCCATGGCTGACAAATTTTCCAATACATTAACACGGTTCAAAAATTCCTTCTTCAAAAACAATTCAAACATTAAACAATTAGAAAGTTACGGTACCGCATTTAAAATGTTTCGCGAGTTCATAGCGGATTTACCAGATAATTCGGCGAAGTCGCGGGTACTTGAACTAATCAGTCGTAGTGAACAAGTTGCAAAACAAGCAGTTGTTAATGCTAAACTAGCCAATTCCAATAATGAGACTAACACAGAGCTAGAAGATGAATTGACTACACTCGTTCAACAATCTACAACGTTTCAGGCTGCGAATCAGTTTTCGGATCCCAGAATGGCATCGCAAAGTCTCTCCACTGTTGGAAATGGTAATGGTGCAAGCGACTCGTCTCAAAATGAAATTTTCAAAGCACAAATAGCGCAAAGTACCATGACAGAATTGCGCCGTCGTCAAGATGAACAGGCCGCTGAGTACATGAAATTGCTCGACCATCTGCACAAAACACAAGCGAGAATGGTGTCACTCGATCTGACAACTATGCATTATAAAGAGATCATCGCCATGTTAAATGAAGCATTTAAATTGCTCAGTCGAATCGATGAACAATGGAAAAAATTCGTACATTTCTTTACGAAAATGTCCATTTATATCACT
The DNA here is from genome assembly GCA_905250025.1 of Adineta ricciae. Taxonomy (NCBI): domain Eukaryota; kingdom Metazoa; phylum Rotifera; class Eurotatoria; order Adinetida; family Adinetidae; genus Adineta; species Adineta ricciae. The sequence continues at coordinate 26,482 of CAJNOJ010000381.1, read as the reverse complement.
GATATGATTAAAGGTCCGTTGAGACGATTTCTCCAAGTGGCAGGTGAAGGTCAAGAACTAGAACACGCCTTACGAATGGATTTGATCGATGTACTCAAAGAGGATACTTTTGGTATTCATCGTGAAGCATATGTTCTCTATGTTATGTCAAAAACCTATTACGAAGTATCAAGTAAACATTTGATGCGTCGCCTCGAAGGACTTTCAGGTATGCTTAATGCTCGAAGTACCGAGGAACGCATTATGTTAGTGCAACGTCTCCAAAGTCAAACAAATGAGACTCTGGATCAAATAAATGCTCTCATCCGCGAGCGCAAGGAAACATTCAACCAAGAATTCAATAAACGAAATACAGAACTGACGACGCTCATCAATCATTTGGGTGGACCAAACATTAATGCCCAACAAACAATCGATGAGGCAAGACGCATAATCAGTCAAGAAGCCCCTTCAGGTAAGGATACTACTGTGGCGAAGAATCCTGTGGAAGATGACGATACTGTGTGGGGTGATAAATGATCGTAGCTATGAACTACACTGGCCATCGGCGCGTTATTTTCTTTCTCTGTACCACACTGTTTGTCACTTACCTATATTTTTTCTTTTGCTTTTCAAGCATTAAATGAACCTACTAACGCTTCTACTTATGAAATTTAATTTCAAATAAAGCCCTCTTTCCTCATTCATGATTTAAAAAAAAAGGCTTCCTATTTAGCTTTTCTCTACTATATTAATTCAAAGGTCAAGCAAAAAATGCATCACACTTGCTCTGCGATTGTTTAAATTTTCGGCCAGGATATCAAGTTCACCAAGCAGATTGGTCATCTCGCCAACATTGAAATGATCCCTTACATGAATATATTCTTTAGACTTTTGACTCCATAAAACATATGCGTAATAGTTAGAGAAATATATCCGAGGAGTGTAATACAATCTTTGTTAGATAAGCCACAGTCATCACTTCCTATCTTCTTTTGAATGTAATTCAACTCTCTTCCTTTGCAACAAAAATATATAAATGAAATAATTTCACTGATACGACATTGCAAACAGAAAAGCGATGAATCAAATGGCGTCAACGATTATAATCAATCTGCTTCTCTTCTTTTGTTATCTTCAAACTAAACAATCTATGGCATCCTCTTCTATCAAACAGCAATTGGTAGAATCAGTTGTACCTCCGTATCGTACAGCGTACACCACATTGAACGAACAGATTGTAGCAAAGCTACTGGCAGCTGATGTCGAAAGTGATCAAACAAGTATCCAAGAGTTGGTTCATTCGCTCATGTACGCCGCGAAGAATGTTCATAGTCAATTACATGCAGCTACTCAAGCCATTGAAAAGTTGCGTACTGCTGCCGCTGAACAGATCAGTCAGTTGGTTCTTTCCGTATCGAATCAAGAAGAACAAATACGCAACACTCAAGAAGCTATTCATCGAGCAAATCATAATATTCATTCTGCACAACATCAAATCAATGTGGTTCAAACAGAGATACATCACAGTCAAAATTCGTTAAGTTTAGCCAATCAAGCAGTCATAGATGCCGAGGAAGAGGTTAGACAAGCTCGCATATGCCATATGGGACGACGTAGGAAGCGTTTTCTCGGCGGTCTCCTTCGAGAACTGAATCCAGTTCGAATCTTCCGTAATGTAATCGGTAAACCATTGTGTAGTGTGATTAATTCAGGTGGTATCGACAATGCTAAGGAAAGACGAGCATCGGTACACCACAATCTGCAGCAAGCACATGAGCGTCTTCATCAACATCAGCAGAACTTGAACAATCAACAAGCGCATTATCAAAGAGTTCAAGCAGAACTCAACGACGCCAATGCTAAATTGCAGGCGACTATATCTAGTCTAAATGAACAACGAGCCGAACAATCCTTGATAGCATCAATGGAGAAGCAATTGAGAAGTGTTGAACTGCATCTCAAGCACATACTCGGCTCATCCACTGTACTTCGTGATGCAATCGTTCAGTTGATAGATTTCGAAACGGTCATTGAACCTCTCAATAGTGTCTATCATGAAATGCTCAACAATAGTGTCATGAGACCGTTGGGATTTGAAATTTCTCAAGAGACTACGAGTCAAATCAACACAAATCTAAAACAACTGTCCGATAAATTACCTCAAATGCCGATGAATACCGGACTAGATTCAAGCGACGAAGAAGGTAATCATGATCGTGATCATATATAATGAAAANATTTCGAAACGGTCATTGAACCTCTCAATAGTGTCTATCATGAAATGCTCAACAATAGTGTCATGAGACCGTTGGGATTTGAAATTTCTCAAGAGACTACGAGTCAAATCAACACAAATCTAAAACAACTGTCCGATAAATTACCTCAAATGCCGATGAATACCGGACTAGATTCAAGCGACGAAGAAGGTAATCATGATCGTGATCATATATAATGAAAAAAGTGTTTCATTCTTGTATTGTTTTTTTTTGTTTTAGAAGACAAATGTGACTTAAGTGCAGTTTATGAAGAATCTTCCAGCTCTACGATTACAGATTCTGTATCGAATATGTCAGGTAATAAGAATAAGAACCTAAACAGAAATTCATTGCAGTCGTAATTGTCTACTTTTATTCTAAAAAGTGATATTAACTTTTGACAAACAGCTGCATAAAAAAAGTGTTACCAGTAGATAACGTTAATATTTCTTTTTAGAGGAAGATGAAACAAGAGATCCGTATGCGCCAACTGAACCCATCGATTGCTCACCCTTATCGACTACGTACAGTGTACACATACAATCTTTTTCGTACAATAGCGATTTGAAAGAATATCAAGAAGCTGCCGAACGAGCCAAATCTAAGTTTTATACCTGTCTACAAGATCCACCTGCGAGAAGACCGTCCTATGCAACGTTTATGCGTGTTACGAAGGCAATTCATATAGATGATCAATACACTAACGAACAAATCCGGCAATGTAATTATGTACCAGAATGTGTTCAAAAACTTTGGATCACATACGAGTTCTCAAAAGCATAATCGATGGTATTGTTTTCAAAATTCATCATACACCTATAGACAAAAATATAACAATAAGATTAAAATTTATGAATAAACATCTCTCAAACAGAGAATCAATAAAAGCATTGTTTTCATCGTAAATGCGCTATAATATGAGTATTGTCTCAGGCAGTGCACAGAACAATCGAAACATTATATAAAACTTCTTTTGAAAACAAATCGTCATGATGATTCGGCATTCGTATGCCTAAAGATAGCAAATAGTTTAAAATGATCGATATTCATACGCTCATCGTTTAAACTTAGCGTGACAATACACCTCGTAAACTCACACTCAACTTTGAACAAGAATTGGCGTTTGATCACAAATTCTGCATTTCTATATGACTTAGAAAGAAAGAAAGAAAAGGACACCAAATATGTGAACGTATGCCTATTTGAACGTGAGACATATAAGTACATCATTATAAAATCTCATTCTTATTTTCTGCTCATTGCTACTGAGTTATTCTCAGAAGATTTAAATCGTGGATTTATCTAATTACATCAACATATCAGTTTGAGTGCATATTTCTCCTATACCATCTCAACGCAGCTGTTTTTCGACGTAATCATACGTAATGTGTAAAGAAGTTGATCATATTAGTACTGTCAACACAAGAATCAATTTGTCTGTTTCCAGGGGAGAAAGTGACACTTGCATTTCGATATTTCTAAGAGTTTATTAATTTGGCTGATACTCACAATATATGCTGACGAATCTTACTTGTCGATTGTGTTTCTATGGAAACAGTACCTACGAGCATTAGAATGAAATGATTTGAGTGAGGTGTAAATATTTGACATAATGACTTCCTTACGTTCATGTTTTACAATGTTTATCAAAAGAAAGAAACCTGACAACATGACTTGTTTATTGGGCAATTACAAGTTAATATTTCAATTGTCATATTCTTCTCTGAAACGGAAAAACAGACTCACTGAAGAAAAGAAGAGAGATTTTTGATCGGCAATGATTTTGTTGTGTTTATCAAGGTAAAAATACTTTTTTTTGCTAAATACGAATCATTTCATGTATTCTAATTCTTTTCCGGAGAGGTCATCTGTTCTTTATTTGATAATTTTTTGCTCCGCAGTAAACAACTATCTTCTGTAAAAATCTGCTTGAAACTAACGAAATCTTTCATTCATTCGTAATGTTCCTCGACGAAAAGTTGTTTTTCTTAACCTTTTTATTCTCCACTACACAAATTTCAGGTAGATTTCCTTAATAATCACAATAAAAATTGAATGAAAAAGAAATACTTTTTTAAATTTAGGTTATTCATATAACCGACCGATACTTCCCTCTGATGCTGGATGGAATCCCAATGGTATAACAATTGCTAATGAAACTCTGATTGGACCAAATCCATTTGATTTATTTATCAATCAGAATAACACGGTTTACATTCCAAGTCAAATCAATGGACAAATTCTCGTTTTCCTTCAAGGAAACTTCAATTCAATCAAATATATTTCTGCTAATCTAACAAATTCATCAAGCTTATTTGTCACAATACAAGATGATATTTACGTCGACACATTTTATTCATCAGTTAGTTCCGTGAGTAAAATCAAATCGAACTCAACGAATTTGATTTCCATTTCACGTATGAATCTTTGTCAACAGTGTTTTGACATTTTTGTGAGTGAAAATCAAACTCTTTATTGTTCATTATCAGAACAACATCAGATTATTTCGAAATCATTGACTGACGATTGGAATTATTTGGAAACAGTTGCCGGAACAGGAAGTCCTGGTTCAACACCAGCAACACTTCAAAATCCGAAAGGAATTTTTCTTGACGAAGTCAATCAAGATTTATTTGTCGCAGATTGTGGAAACCATCGTATTCAATTATTCAAGTATAGAAGGCTGATCGGAGTAACTTTAGTTGGAAATGGATCTTCAAATTTCACATTTGAGCTCAATTGTCCAAGCGGGATCGCGTTAGATTATCAAAGTTATTTATTTATCGCTGATTCGAATAACCATCGAATTATTGGTCAAAATTCCAATGGTTTTCGTTGTCTATTGGGATGTTATCAATCACAAGGCGCAAATTCAAATCAATTACAATATCCATCGAGTCTACGCTTTGACTCTTTTGGAAATCTTTTTGTTGTTGATCAGCAAAATAATCGAATTCAGAAATTTGATTTGATCATCTACTCAGGACGTAAGTTAAAAATAAATCAAAATTTGTTTTTCATTTGGTGTTCATTTGAAAGTTATCGCACAAGGGAAGAAGAGAAAACGTTTAATTTTTACTTTTTCTTTGTCTTGTTTAGAGTGGACAATGACTGGAACGATGAATATCGGACGATATGGTCATTCAGCATCGGTACTATCAAATGGAAAAGTGTTAGTCGTTGGTGGATGTAATTCCAACAGTGCTGAGCTGTATGATCCATTAACTGGCAGTTGGACAATGACTGGAAGTATGCATGTTGTACGATGTAGGGTTACATCATCATTACTATCAAATGGAGCAGTGTTGGCGGCTGGTGGATCCTCTTCGAAAAGTGCTGAATTGTATGACCCATCAATAGGTAATTGGACAATGACTGGAAATATGAGCGTCGGACGATCAGATCACACAGCATCAGTATTATCAAATGGAAAAGTCTTAGTCACTGGTGGATGTTGTTATCTAGCAAGTGCTGAATTGTATGACCCATCAACAGGTAATTGGACAATGACTGGAAATATGAATTTCGCACGAAGATATCATACAGCATCGGTCTTATCCAATGGGATGGTGTTGGTCGCTGGTGGAAACAACGGCAGTGCTCTCACTAGCACTGAATTGTACGATCCATCAACAGGTAATTGGACTATGACTGGAAGCATGAATTTTCCACGCTTTCGATATACGGCATCGGTATTATCAAATGGAGCAGTATTAGTGTCTGGTGGATCCCCTTTGAACAGTTCTGAATTATATGATCCAACAAATGGGATTTGGACAGTGACTGGAAACATGCATTTTGCACGCAATGAACATACATCATCGGTATTATTCAATGGAAAGGTATTAGTCGCTAGTGGAGACAATGGCGGGACTGCTGAATTGTACGATCCATTAACCGGTAAATGGACAATGACCGGAAATGTACATAACGCTCGAGTTGCTCATACAGCATCGATACTAGTCAATGGAAAAGTATTGATAGTTGCTGGATGGTGTTGCCCTCTGAGCAGTTCTGAATTGTACGGATAAAAAAATATGAAAGTTGGATTACTTTCTTCAAAGAAGAAAATGAAATATTCTGAAAACATTCAGACAAAAAACTTTTATTGAATTTTTCTGAAAGCAATTTATTTATAATGACTGAACAAGACAACAATGAAATAAGATATAAAAAAATATTTCTCAATAGACTTCTTTTAAAAAGATTTCTCTATTGAACTAAGGCGAATAACAATCATGAATAGGCGTATGTAAATTGTCATCGAATGGACTAAATGTGATCAATTCTAAAATTCACAAGAATTTAGTCATCGTTACTAAAAATGTGCGCTACTGATTTCAGTTATTGACGTCGATTTAAAACGGAAATTTTGAATATAAAAAAGAAATCATTCACTTTTACAAATGAATATTGCCAATCTAGAGTAAAATAAATCGATATCCATTGTTGTCAAAGCATCGATTACGATTGATACCGAGAAAATGTCCCGGATATATAAATAATCGCGCTGCTGACTAAATTAAGTATCATTCATCGCAATAACTACAGCTATTGGTTTTGAAGAAAACCACCTTTTCGGATCTACCGGTTATTACCATAATTGTATGTATTCTCATCGATCGTCCAAAAAACCGGCTAACCTGTATTCGTAATAATAATCGTCCCTGAAAAGAAATTACTTCTATTTGGCCAATATATCAATTACCATTTTTCATTGTGAATGATGGCCTTACGATGATCGTTTCATTTTGAATTTCATACCAATAAGAGCATTCAAGAGAAAAATACTGATTTTTCTTTTTTCTCAAACTGCATGCTGATCTATTTTCGGCCTGAAAAAAGAGTGGCCTTGGTTAAAGTCCATGTTCAATAAAAACTCCAATTTATCATTACTGATTCGAACGTCTGCGACTGATCTTTCTGACGTTCTTTAGTGTTACATTCGCCTCGCCCAGCTGCTAGTGTCTTGTATTTTCAAAAATGACAAAACTCTGAATTTGAGAGGAGATACTATAAATCAGTTCATCCTACTCTTTCAATTGCAATGATTTGTCTTGTTTCTTCAAAGCTAACATGTGTATCTAGAAAACACATAACGTTCTTCACACCACTCATTTCTTTTGCATTGGAATATCTGTATGAAAATTTACAAGCTATCGATACTGCAAAGATTCGTACACAAATATTTTTCAGCTGCTATTCGTATTGTTCTTCCTGTCAAGTGTCGAACAACCATATCATACTGAATATTCTAATGTCTGATCAGTTGATTAAGTGAATCCAATGAACATCCCAGGACTTTACTTTTGCGTCGATCTAATTTCTTTCGATTTAGTTATACCATTGAACATTTCCGGCTCGTATGGCAACAAAGTCCGATGAGAATTCTTTGCACGGTAGTAGAAATATAATAACAATTTATTGAAAGACACTGCTTTTCTTACAATTAGAAACCATTGGCAGCGACTCAAATCGAACGCGAGAAATAAAAAAAAAGAATTTTCCTTTCTTTTTCTTTCTTCATTCGTGAAACCATGCGCTTGCACTTTTATATTTCACCTCCAGAATGTCAGAAAAAAGTATATCAGGCAGAAAGGTAACTGTTAGAAACACAAATAATGCAATGACAAAAACGATTTTATTCATCTGTACATGATCCTATCGTTTTTTTAAAGAACTCGTTCATCGTGCAATGAACCGGTGTTTAAAATTGCATAACTACTGAACAAAAGATGCGTTGCGCTTGACGCCTCCTTCTTCGCTCTCTTCCATGACGTTTACAAAAAAAAGAAGAAAGAAAGTCGCGTCGCTTCACACGTGTAGAGTCAACGTTTGAAATAACGATCGTGTTGTAGTTTGTTACAGTAGTAAAAACAATTTGGTATGGGTCGCCATGGTCTTCATCTTGTTCATTCAAAAGCATGAGAGAAACATCATGAGGTTCCCATACACGGTGTTCGTTCACCACGGCAAATGAATCGATTGAGAATTTGTCCGCGAGCTTTCAGCGGTGAACAGGTCATCACGTTAGCGTCCTATTTCTCTGGCACCGAACTCGTACTTGCTCTTCATCTGTTTGATAATCATTTATTTGGTTTTGTTGCAAATGATTTCAGTGCACCAACAATGTCTGGATGCTTTGCAAGTCATCGACGAGGAACTACTAGATCCAGTGAATCGCTTTCAATTGAGAAGCCTGTTGCCATCCTATTTATTTCCACAAGTTGACCAAATTCTGGCAGAAGTCCGTGGCCAATCCCATATTTACGGGCCGGTGACTAGTTCTCGAATGATTTTTCTCATTGATACAAGTGGTTCGATGAGTACTGAATTTCAAACGGGCTGCCGACAATATTTTAATCGTCTGGAATTTATTGTTCACGATCTGCATAAAATTCTTCATCACCGTATATTAGCTCAATTCAGATTCAATACCATCCATTTTGGTACACATGTTCACAGTTGGAAACATGGACTGACATCAGCGACGTCCTCTCATCTAAAACAAGCAGAGCATTATTTCGATCATTTGGATGCGCATGGACAAACGAATACGTACGATGCATTGAAACAGGCACTCAGAGATGAAGAAGCAAATACAATTTATTTATTTTCCGATGCTGAACCATCAATGGATACAAGAACGATTTTACTTGATCTAAAAGTATGGCTATGTCAGCGACGAAATCCATGCGTTATACATACAGCTGTTTTTATCATGGGACATACAGATGATGATCCAAAACCAAGAGAATTTATGGGTCAGATTGCAGCCATATCAGGCGGCGTGTTCAGATGTTTGGATCCATTTACTTCAGTACACCAAAGATTTGGTATTGATTCATACAGTGACACTCCAAATTTGAATGACGATGACTTTGTTCGTTTTTTTTTCAAGGGAGACTTAGAGACTTGCCGTCGCAGTTGTTGCAAAGTGTTGGTTTCGACTACCGACAACCGTATTCTTCTCCCGGAATGTTCACAACGAATCAGTGTCATCAAAAATTAACTTCTCCCGATTTCAAATCTCCACTTAAATTCCGTACTCGCCTGCAAAACGATATTGATATTCCATCGTTTCATCATGAGCGTGGTCATAATCGTTTTCAAATTCGTTTAAATATCCAACAAATTATCCCTGGACAAAATGGTCAATGTTCAGTCTCACATACATTCGATGAATTCAAGCAACTTTATCATCAGCTGCAAAAACGATGCACCGTACCGACGTTTCCCTCCAGTCATCACTCTCTATTTCACATAGGCAATCAAATTCACGAACAGCATCGACAAGCCCTCGAAACTTATATCAAAGAATTGTATGATTACGTCAGTCATCAGGAACATCCTGAATTTGATTTATTCCTATTAATGGAACTGCACGCGAATCAAATAGTACAACAAGCTGTAATCGAATGGAGAACACGTAGACCACACTCAGTGAGATCACCTGATGAAAAATCACCACCACCACCATCTTACGATTCTCAATGAAATTCTATTGAGAGTGTCTCGCAAACGTTTAACGTATATCTTCTGTCTACGTATTACCTTTTCACCATACAACCTACTTCGTTGCTTTTTTTCTTAAGTTTTTCTTCATAAAGATATGTGAATAAAGAGTTCGTCGGTTATCTTACACTTTGCGCATTTGCTTATCACACCTTTTATTCTAGGCGGTGGTTGTTTTTTTGTTGATCAAAGGAGACTTTCACGAGAAATTTCTTCTGCAGATCATCTCGACTTCCATGATACGCTCTCCTTTCTTCACGGGTTTCATAATCTTGTGCTGTGTAACTCGCATTTATACACAACAATGCGAGCAGAGTGTCGATCTCGCACGTTTTGATTGTCATCCAGACGATGGTGCATCACAAGAACGATGTGAGGCACGCAAATGTTGCTGGCGATTATCAGTACAACATACAAATTCGACACGAAACTATCGCAAAAGTCTTCAAGACATAAGTGTACCATTATGTTATTTTCCATCGGATTTTCCTGCATATTCGATCGTGTCGAACGAACCAACTAGTTTTGGTCAACGAGTTCGTATCGTCAAATCACAAACGACATTTATGCCAAATGATATTTTGGATTTGACAGTCGATCTTCTCTATGAAACACAACAACGATTTCGTATTCGAATCTATGATACATTCAATAAACGCTTCGAAGTGCCATTAGATGTACCCGTGGTAGAAAAGAAAGCGGACATGACTGATTATGAAGTTAAACTTGCTCAAAAGCCATTTGCAATCCTAGTCACTCGGAAATCGACGGGTGTCACATTGTAAGTGAATCTTTCTGAACATTTTTCTTTGTAAGAGTTTTCTTCCAATCAGATTCGATTCCAGTTTGTCGCCACTGATCTTCGCCGATCAGTTTATTCATATTTCCACTCGTTTATCAAGTCCATTGCTATACGGTCTTGGAGAACATACGCAACCACTGCTGATCAATATTACAAACGAATGGAGAAGATTAACATTTTGGACACGAGATATCGGTGTACGACCGGATACGAATCTTTACGGTAAGAAAATATTCCAACAAATGATTGGAATGAAAGAATTCTTATTAGGTGTTCATCCATTTCATATCAATCTTGAGTTGAATAAGACTGGTCAGACAAATTTTCATGGTCAATTTATGTTGAATGCCAATGCTATGGATATGAACCTTCAGCCATTGCCTGCTTTGACTTATGTTACTATCGGAGGCATTGTCGATCTATACGTCTTCACAGGTCCGACAGTTCAAAATGTTATTCAACAGTATTGGGATGTCATCGGAGTAAGAGACGACTTGTCAAGTAATTGTATGAGCCCCTTTTGACTCTAGAAACCATTGTTTCCACCTTACTGGACTCTTGGCTTTCACTTATGCCGTTGGGGATATGGTACAATTGAAAATCTCACCGAAGTCATGCAAGTAAGTGATGCTAGAGTGCCATTTGCAGATACATTGTCGTTTCGTATTGTAGCGAATGCATGATGCTGATTTTCCCGTGGATATTCAATGGACTGATATCGATACAATGTACGCTCATCTCGATTTTACATATGATAACAAAACCTTTCACGGTTTACCTGAACTCGTTCGTAAAATCAAAGCCGAAGGTAGACACTACATGAATATCATCGATCCAGGTATCAGCTCAACGCAACCACCGGGTACTTATCCACCGTACGACGAAGGACTGACACAAGGTATTTTCATTACCAAGTATAACTCTACCGAACCCATTGTCGGAGAGGTCTGGCCAGGTCCTACTGTTTTTCCTGATTTTACGAATCCTAAAACGGTGGAATGGTGGACTAAATTTCTTGCAGCTTATCATGAAATCATTCCCGTTGATGGCATGTGGATTGTAAATATTATCTCATTTTGTCATTTCAATCTCTACGCTTCACATCATAGGATATGAACGAACCATCGAACTTTGTCGATGGATCGCACGAAGGCTGTACTTCGAATTCTCTGGACAACCCACCATACACTCCTCGTATGTACTTTATGTTACCCTAGATCTATAACTATTCACATGAGTAGATGTCTATGGTGGAAATATCACCGCGAAAACCGTATGTACATCAGCACAACAATATTTATCGTCGCACTACAATTTGCATAGCATGTATGGTTATTTCGAAGCTAAAGCTACTAACATGTGAGTAATTAGTATTCTCCTAATCGAAGTAATTTGTATGTCTGATAGTGCTTTGAGAACCATTCTCAAGAAACGTCCATTTGTACTGTCGCGATCGACATTTGCTGGCTCAGGTCATTACACAACCCATTGGTCAGGTGATAATGCTGCCACTTATCAAGATCTCTATCAGTCAATTCCAAGTATGTTCTTAGATTATGCAGAATGAAAGTATTAAATTTGCTTAAACATGAAATTAGCTATTCTTAATCACAACATATTTGGTATGACATTTGCTGGTGCAGAGATTTGTGGTTTTAATGACGAAACAACGGAAGATTTATGTACAAAATGGATGCAATTAGGCGCTTTTTATCCTTTTATGAGAAATCATAATGAGATTGGCATTAAGGTAAAGATCATGTCGCTAACACACATGATTAGATGAACTCAATTTTCAGGCACAAGATCCTGCAGTTTTCTCATGGGAAGCTCAGCAAATCATGAAACAAGCCTTACTTATGAGATATTCTCTGCTTCCATATTGGTATACACTCTTCTTCAAAGCAAGTTCAATTTCAACAACTGTGATCGAACCACTTTTCTTCGAGTATAGTCAACTTCTTCCCTTCAGTTCGATCACCAAGTCTCATTTTCATCTAGATATCCAAACGATGAGAATACTTATAATATCGATCGACAATTCTTAGTCGGTCCTGCTATTCTTGTTTCTCCAAATCTACTTCAAGTAAATACATTTATACACAATCAAGAGTCTATCATCATGAATGATCATTTTAGAATTCAATCATAGTTCATGCATATATTCCACAAGATGTATGGTATGAATTTCCCTCAGGTATACAAATAAACAACGTGGGACAATATGTCGATTTCGAAACGCCAATTCAAAAGATCAATGTTCATGTTCGAGGTGGATTTATTATTCCGATGCAAATTCCAGGATCGAACCTCGTCTACGGTCGTACGAATCCTTTAGAATTTCTTGTTGCTCTATCTCAATCAGGAAGTGCGAGTGGAAGTCTGTTTTGGGACGATGGAGATTCCATGGGTATGTTGAACATCGAGCTCAACAGAGAATTTCATTTAAGAATTTAGACACAATTGAAACCAAGTCATACAGTTACTTTGAATTCAATATAACAACAACCGTGAGTCTTGAACGGCACGTTAATCTTTAGAAATTCATTTATCTGTAGAATACTCTGACAATATATGCTTTGTTGACAAATTACAAAGATTTACCGATAGTACTAGGTAATGTGAAGGTTCTCGGTGTGCATAAAAGTGTGACGAATGTCAATGTCAATAGCAAAGCTTATCCAAATTTTGCTTACAATGAGAACGATAATGTTTGTAGTCGATCTTGTAATTTTTCTTGGAATAACCTGATCTAATTTCAGATTTTATTCATCTACGGTATTAATTTGAACTTATTAGACGATAAAATGACTCAAACAATTGAATGGACAACATCAGTTTGATGATACGGCCATTTTAGTACAGAAAATAACTATGTTGATTCATTATTAGTTCAAAGCGAAGTATAACCGCAATAAAAACCCATTTCAATAGTCACGTCAGCATCTACATACAGGAGAGTGAGTGTGGGCGAGGGGTGTATACATGTAGCTATAAATAAAAGTATGGTTTTCAACACATACACACTCGCCTTCACTTTCATTATCAAGTAACAACGATAGATATACATTGTACTATGATTATTTTTAAATTTATTTACCAGAAAGAATGTAACCACAGTGAGGATCTGTATTCTTGATTTGCACCAAGCGATGGAATCGATTTGTAGAAAAACTATTTTCGAACCATGATGATTCTCTGCTGTTTGGCTGTTGGTCAGCATTGAAATGCGTTCTTCTAGCATCATTTGGTTAGTCTTCAGCTATTATCAAAGTCAATTGCTGGACAAAGCGAAACTGCGATGGACGTCAACGTGTTTCGATTCGTACGTTTACCCAGTGAGAAAATAATTGATGAACATATCGATTGTCTCGATATGATTGATGAAATAAGAGTATACAATGGAGATTTCTATTGCTGGAACAACCATTCATGCACATATTACTTATCGAAAATACCCACTGAGAAAATCATTTCAAAAGAACTTTTATTTGATGAAAAGATTTCATGCCATCATGGACTTTTTCTACACCCTTAGATGAATAAATCTGACTCAGTAATGACATGTATTTGCCTATATCAAAGTGAACGAATCATCCATTCGTCCGAGATTGTAAATCGATGGTTTCCGATCGTCACAATCGTGCACATCTATCGATGCGAAAGGCTTTGATGGCAATCGTTCCTAATAAGAAGAGAAATTCGGCCATTTTCTTCGAACTGAGAAAGATATAATTAGAAAACGGCTTAATCAATGATGAGCCCAGCCGTTATCTATTGATCTGATTCATTCAATGCGATTTTTATTGAAGATTTCGACAAGAACCATAATCTTCTCACCACTTAAAACGAAATGTTCGAAGAAGTGAGGTTGACCAGACAAATTAACTCATATCCGATCTCTGTTCACATCTTGAGCGAAGTATTCAATCGAATATACACCCAATTGCTTATCGTTTCCTTCGTTGAGTTAGAAACTGTTCAATTCTGATGAAAAGTATTTATTTGAACAAAAATCATCATGTAAGTTAAACAAAAAAGACGCTAAAGCAAAATCAATTGATATAATGTGGCATATCTATCGATATACGTAATCACAGTATATCGAATGAATCGAAGAACATATGAATTTTGGAGCAGTTTGTTGACAGTGACAGGAAATGAGAGCATTGTTCTGTATTTGCACACGGTAGATATATCAATCGAAATGCCGATACTTGTTAGTTTCTTAACCTTTTCGAATTGGTTGGATTTTTCTTTGAATCTAAAAATGAATTTGTTTATCTCATGAAGAGTAAAATTTCCACATCGATGCATACCGTGGATGATGTTCACGATTTCATCTTCGCTCAAATGCTCCATCAAAACATGAAACTGTTTGTTTTGTTCAACTAAAAACAAACAGAATATTCAATAACGTAAAATATATGAAACGAATGGATTACCACCACTGGCTAGAGCATTTCCAATTTTCTCACGAACTTTTCGTAAATCCATTTGTATTTCGGCATGTCTGTAAAATCAAAACGAAAACTAACAATGAACGAACAGCAATCGGAATACTTACATCTTCAATCCACGTAAACTTCTATTTAGTTTGTTGCCATTCATTGTTTCAATCGCGCTTATGTCGTTCAATACATCTGGAACAAAGTCATGTGGTTTAATTCAATGATTCCAAATTATGTGACCTACCTTCCCATTGAAATCGACCAGAAAAGAGTTTAGCACGATAAGATAAATATTCGATCTTTTCCGATTGCTTGCATTCGCCGCCAATTAATTCAGTTAATATCTAAATAAAACGTATTGCGGAATGACGAAAACCAATGTCAGTTCTTACCTTAAGTTTATTCTCATCACTGTTCTGTGATGGATTAAATAGAAGTTCGTATTTTTCTCTTGTCGTCATTAGTAAGTTTGGCAGTGGCTAAGGACGATCTTCAAACGAACACAAATACCAGTCGACGAATGTGTTCGTATATGTTTGGATATATATGTATATACGTGCGTGTATAAGTGCGTCTGTTTTAAACGTCGAGAGAGATCAATAGCCGAGCTATTCAAACCTATTATGACTAATAAACTTGAACCGTGAAGAAGCAATATTATTCCTTTCTTCGACGATCTCTGTGTTCGTCCATGTTATTCCAATCAGAGAAACCAATTATTTTTGATAGTGCCTTTTTTTCAACATGCAAACAGAAGAAGGCATGAATGTAGGGAAAGCTGATCACGAGTCTTGTTATGTTGAATTAGTTTTCTTCCTATCTATTTCTTGCGTAATATGGTAATCCTACGAAGCGTGAAGTCGTGCGAAAGATGCAGCCACATTTTCAATTTAACAAATCATACTTTGTGCATCTGTTTATCACACCTCTTACTCTACGTGGTTGTTTTGTGTTGATCAGTAGTGATTCTCATGATTTTCATGGTACGCTGTCCTTTCTTCACGGGTTTCATAATCTTGTGCTGTGTAACTCGCATTTATACACAACAATGCGAGCAGAGTGTCGATCTCGCACGTTTTGATTGTCATCCAGACGATGGTGCATCACAAGAACGATGTGAGGCACGCAAATGTTGCTGGCGATTATCAGTACAACATACAAATTCGACACGAAACTATCGCAAAAGTCTTCAAGACATAAGTGTACCATTATGTTATTTTCCATCGGATTTTCCTGCATATTCGATCGTGTCGAACGAACCAACTAGTTTTGGTCAACGAGTTCGTATCGTCAAATCACAAACGACATTTATGCCAAATGATATTTTGGATTTGACAGTCGATCTTCTCTATGAAACACAACAACGATTTCGTATTCGAATCTATGATACATTCAATAAACGCTTCGAAGTGCCATTAGATGTACCCGTGGTAGAAAAGAAAGCGGACATGACTGATTATGAAGTTAAACTTGCTCAAAAGCCATTTGCAATCCTAGTCACTCGGAAATCGACGGGTGTCACATTGTAAGTGAATCTTTCTGAACATTTTTCTTTGTAAGAGTTTTCTTCCAATCAGATTCGATTCCAGTTTGTCGCCACTGATCTTCGCCGATCAGTTTATTCATATTTCCACTCGTTTATCAAGTCCATTGCTATACGGTCTTGGAGAACATACGCAACCACTGCTGATCAATATTACAAACGAATGGAGAAGATTAACATTTTGGACACGAGATATCGGTGTACGACCGGATACGAATCTTTACGGTAAGAAAATATTCCAACAAATGATTGGAATGAAAGAATTCTTATTAGGTGTTCATCCATTTCATATCAATCTTGAGTTGAATAAGACTGGTCAGACAAATTTTCATGGTCAATTTATGTTGAATGCCAATGCTATGGATATGAACCTTCAGCCATTGCCTGCTTTGACTTATGTTACTATCGGAGGCATTGTCGATCTATACGTCTTCACAGGTCCGACAGTTCAAAATGTTATTCAACAGTATTGGGATGTCATCGGAGTAAGAGACGACTTGTCAAGTAATTGTATGAGCCCCTTTTGACTCTAGAAACCATTGTTTCCACCTTACTGGACTCTTGGCTTTCACTTATGCCGTTGGGGATATGGTACAATTGAAAATCTCACCGAAGTCATGCAAGTAAGTGATGCTAGAGTGCCATTTGCAGATACATTGTCGTTTCGTATTGTAGCGAATGCATGATGCTGATTTTCCCGTGGATATTCAATGGACTGATATCGATACAATGTACGCTCATCTCGATTTTACATATGATAACAAAACCTTTCACGGTTTACCTGAACTCGTTCGTAAAATCAAAGCCGAAGGTAGACACTACATGAATATCATCGATCCAGGTATCAGCTCAACGCAACCACCGGGTACTTATCCACCGTACGACGAAGGACTGACACAAGGTATTTTCATTACCAAGTATAACTCTACCGAACCCATTGTCGGAGAGGTCTGGCCAGGTCCTACTGTTTTTCCTGATTTTACGAATCCTAAAACGGTGGAATGGTGGACTAAATTTCTTGCAGCTTATCATGAAATCATTCCCGTTGATGGCATGTGGATTGTAAATATTATCTCATTTTGTCATTTCAATCTCTACGCTTCACATCATAGGATATGAACGAACCATCGAACTTTGTCGATGGATCGCACGAAGGCTGTACTTCGAATTCTCTGGACAACCCACCATACACTCCTCGTATGTACTTTATGTTACCCTAGATCTATAACTATTCACATGAGTAGATGTCTATGGTGGAAATATCACCGCGAAAACCGTATGTACATCAGCACAACAATATTTATCGTCGCACTACAATTTGCATAGCATGTATGGTTATTTCGAAGCTAAAGCTACTAACATGTGAGTAATTAGTATTCTCCTAATCGAAGTAATTTGTATGTCTGATAGTGCTTTGAGAACCATTCTCAAGAAACGTCCATTTGTACTGTCGCGATCGACATTTGCTGGCTCAGGTCATTACACAACCCATTGGTCAGGTGATAATGCTGCCACTTATCAAGATCTCTATCAGTCAATTCCAAGTATGTTCTTAGATTATGCAGAATGAAAGTATTAAATTTGCTTAAACATGAAATTAGCTATTCTTAATCACAACATATTTGGTATGACATTTGCTGGTGCAGAGATTTGTGGTTTTAATGACGAAACAACGGAAGATTTATGTACAAAATGGATGCAATTAGGCGCTTTTTATCCTTTTATGAGAAATCATAATGAGATTGGCATTAAGGTAAAGATCATGTCGCTAACACACATGATTAGATGAACTCAATTTTCAGGCACAAGATCCTGCAGTTTTCTCATGGGAAGCTCAGCAAATCATGAAACAAGCCTTACTTATGAGATATTCTCTGCTTCCATATTGGTATACACTCTTCTTCAAAGCAAGTTCAATTTCAACAACTGTGATCGAACCACTTTTCTTCGAGTAGTCAACTTCTTCCCTTCAGTTCGATTTCTCCAAATCTACTTCAAGTAAATACATTTATACACAATCAAGAGTCTATCATCATGAATGATCATTTCAGAATTCAACGATAGTTCATGCATATGTTCCACAAGATGTATGGTATGAATTTCCCTCAGGTATACAAGTAAACGATGTGGGACAATATGTCGATTTCGAAACGCCAATTGAAAAGATCAATGTTCATGTTCGAGGTGGATTTATTATTCCGATGCAAATTCCAGGATCGAACCTCGTCTACGGTCGTACGAATCCTTTAGAATTTCTTGTTTCTCTATCTCAATCAGGAAGTGCGAGTGGAAGTCTATTCTGGGATGATGGAGATTCCATGGGTATGTTGAACATCGAGCTCAACAGAGAATTTCATTTAAGAATTTAGACACAATTGAAAGTAAATCATACAGTTACTTTGAATTCAATGTGACAACATCAGTAAGCCTTGAATTGTTCTTTGAGACTTATTAGGCGCATTTGCATCTAGAACACATTGACAATATATGCTCTGCTGACGAATTACAGAGATTTGCCTTATATTATATTAGGTGCGTGAAAGTTGTTGGTGTGCATAAAAGTATGATAAATGTCAATGGCAAATCGTACCCAAATTTTGCTTATAATGCGAATGAGAATGTTCGTACTTAACCGTTTAAGTTTTACTAGAATAATATGATTTTATTTTAGATTTTATTCATCTATGGTGTTAATTTGAACTTATTAGACGATAAAATGACTCAAACAATTGAATGGGCAACATCAGTTTGATGATGGACCATAGCAATACAGAAAACGATTGCTCTTTACTTTTAATTCAGTTTTACTACAGTAACTATGTGGATTTTTTATTAGTTAAAGGCGAGATATAACAACAAAAAAACATCATTTAAATAGCCAAGTCAACATATGCATACTAGAGGGCGTATACGTACAGCTATATGAATAAATATATGCACTTCACCACATGCACACTCGCGTTCACTTTTATTATCAAGATGCAACGACAGATATGCATTGTACTAGGATTGTTTTCAAATTTATTTACTCGGTGAAGAATTGGATGACATCTTTAAATCAATAGGCTTTTGTATAAATGGACTGTGAGCAAAGTGTCATGTGAAACCTTGTGATCATACACCGAAGTTGACTTTTTCAAAACTTTTGCAGAGGAACGTAACAATTGAAGATCTGTACGCGCAAATGATGGTCATATCGATTGTCTCGATGCAATTGATGAAACAGGGATATGCATCGGGAATTTCTATTGCTGAAATTATCATTCAACTAATCGATGATAATCATGAAAGAACCGTTCGTTTCCATATCAAATTAACACATTTATTCATTAGAAATTATAAATCGAGATGTAACTTATCGTACGGAAGAAGAATTTTTGCAATCCATATTGATATGTTTGAGAAAAATCGATTAGATTACCGTGGAAGTTGATGATTTCCGATCGTTGCTTTGATTTAGCAATCCCTATCCTACCGACTGTTTTTGATGGCAAAGGTTGTTCTAAACAACATTGATTAAGAGAAAACTATCAGTCGATGTAATTCGAAATGATTGGATCAGTCTTGTAATATTTCAACGGGATTGTTCACTGCGCACGTTCATCCGATTTGAGATATATGGGCATCCACCCGATATGTATTTGTCCTTTGTGTGAAATCGGCTTACGATGCTTTATCACAGACACAAAATATGATAATCGTGATCGGCGTGTTTCACCTGATTTAAATAGTCCATAGTACACATGTGTCGATGCAGAAGGCTTTGGTGCCGATCATTGCGAATATGAAAGGAAATTCGATTCAGTACGAACCATCCTTCTTCATGTTCCTCGAACTGACAAGGATATTTTTAAGAAACGACTCACTACGTTTTAAATAATTTGATCAATGGAGAGCTCAACCGTTATCCATTGGCCTGATTCATTCAATGAGATTTTCATTGAAGACGAAAACAGGTCTACGAAGTTTCTTCTTCATTTAAAAAAGAAAGTTTACTATTCTCGGTGCTACCGACGGTTCCGAAAATGTTACAAGCGGAAAGTTCTGTTTCTGTGAGTATTTGGCGAATAACTTTTTATCTGTAATAATTGATTGAATGAAAATTTTATCAAATTCTTTTCGTATCAAGTTTTCTGTCTACTGAAAGTTTCATAAATTTCCGTTGCACTGTTCACGGAATCGATTTCTGAGGGAGAAGAATCCCTTGAATAACCGAAATCTGATTGTAGATTTGATTTATTGATGGTGTTACACTAAAGCGATTCACACAATAGAATATAGACCAGATTAACTTGTTGGTGCAACTATAGCCAAACATAGAAGACGATTGTTTTTTTTACTGCTCATTCAATTTTATTCTTGAAGATAAGTATGTAAACGCTGATGAGTTGGATATGAGATACCATAAGAACAGGAAATATACTATATAATCAAGCCAGAACCTACATACAAATTTACATTACTTACTGAATGAATACGTTTTGTGATAAAAATAGATAAGTAACGAACTGGAAAATAATCAAGGAAACACATAAAAATAGTCGTAGAAGACAATCGTATTTATTAAATTATATGATTCTCCACCCAAACTTTGTATCGTGATTATTTAGTCATCACACACAACAGTACATTTACTAATCGGTATGATATATGTAGTTCATGTTTGCTATCTACGCTGTCCCTCAAACACCTTCGGAAAAAAACATCGCCTAACTAGAGAATACTGCGGATGAAGAGTTTTTGTTATAAAGATCTGTGCTGATAGTCGAAGAAAATTTTTTCTAACTATGAACTTCATGCTTTATATTAAATACGAGCATAGCATCAGCGCTATCGCTGATAGTTAATTAAATAATCATCAATTATAGCAGATTAGCCTGTTCCAGTGAAAAGAAAGTTCTTTTCGCTCAAACGCACAGATTTTATTAAAATTTAATCGGTATTTAAGTTAAAAAAAAAGGACACTTTTCTTCTTTTAAATAGGTTTCGATCGAAACTTGAACTTGTTTTTTATTTGGAATAAAAAGTTATTTAATTCGAAAAAAATCGTTATTATTCTTCAACAAAAACTTGTCAAATAATCCTCGTCGATGATTCGATGAAATCCATTGACACGAACAAACACTCACAGGACTTGTTCGATACTTCATTTTGGCACAATAACTTAAACAATACGAACCAAAATCCCAAGCGAAACGACTTTCACATATTTGATACAGGGAAAGCAAGATTATTAGAACGAAAATCACTTGTTTCGATGGCGATTGAGAAAAATAACCCATTGAATTTTTTTCTAAAATATATATTAAAAAAAAAGAAAATAGACGTGACTGGTGCATCATTTTTTTTTCAAATGATCATTAAAAAACTTCTCTCGTTTTTTTTTCTCCTAATAAAAAGATTCACGTCAATGACAGTATGACGCTAGTGGTGTTCATTTTCAATTAAATCTCTTTGTATCTGGTAAAATATTCGTCAAAAAATGAAAAGAGAGATGTTTCCGTCTCATACCAATTAGAGAAAAGCATGACGATGAGAAAACTAATAAGAGCACTCGTTTGGAAACGTTAACACCACCAACGCGTTCCTCGGGCATTCACAAACCAGCAAACGCTGTTCGTCTAGGATTCCGAAGACCCCTTCTTTTATTTCAATTCAAAGTTGGATACATTTAGTTGGAATATGTGTTCAGAGTTGTATTTAATAATGATCGCCGATAATTCGACGAGATCCATTGGCATGAACAAACACTCACGGGTGTTGATTTATGTCTTGCTTTGGCACATTTATTCAAACAATATGAACCAAAATCCCAAACGAAACGACTTGAACAGATTTCCAAAATTGATAAGAAGATAATTAAGAGAACTAACGTCGTTATCGGAGTGTTGAATGGAGCAGCCATCGATCGTGTTAAAGCCGAACAAAAAGAACGTTGAATTCAATGGATTACATATCTCGTTTAGTTTACATCTGCTCTCGTTAAAAGTCTAACAATGTTTTACTTGTTTTACGAACGGACTTCCTGTTTACCAGATCAAATGCTGATTTAGACAAAAGAACCTCATATAAAGATATAATGCAATTATTCTTCTATAAATATTCGCTTCTCTTTCTTCTTTCTGCACACCAACGTTAAACGGTCGTTTTATTTCCATAGAAAAAAAAAGATATGTTTTTTTTTTCTTTTAAAGATATTGAAGAGGAATATGTTCAAGACAAAATAGTTGATTGCAATATTGATCTTGATAGAATTTCTCTCCAATCAATGACTTCAAACAAACGGCACACACGCAACATTCCGAATGCCAATAAGAACCATGAGCTTCAACGTAGTGAACACGAACTAAGCCATCTGATTTGATCGAATTCGCTAGAAAAATCAGCGAATCAAATTCGAAAAAGGAAGATTGCTCGCTTACGATCAAAGGTTATTGCTTTGAAACATCGAACGCATTTCTCAGTGTAATGATCTTCATAACAAGATAGACAAAGAATTGGTCGACTCCAGTTCGTTGTTTTAATTAGATAATCACCATTTGTTAAACTCTTTCGACAATCAGAACAATAGCATCTGAAGGAAACGAACTTGTCTCCACTGTTAAGGTAAATTTAGAGGCTTACGAAGAAACTTCGTTGTCTGTATCATCGCCAACAGCTATTTCATTTCTGTCAGCCAGAAATGATTCATTTGATGCGCCTTTTTCTTCATCAGTTGAACGCTCTTGCCTATTTCTATATGAAGTCAAAGGTTAAACCTTGCATTTAACGAGACAATGACTCACTTCAATGGAAGACCTTTCAATCGATATTCAACTTCAGTATTGCCTTCAAACGCCTTTGGAGCATCTGAAGAAAAAAGAGAAGTTTCATTTTGAGATTTTCTAGAAATGATTACTGATGATTTGTTTAACAGCGATAATTAAGTTATTGCATTTGACCTGAAGAGAAAGCGACGGAAGTTGGAGGTCAGATTAGGAAATTTGTTACGTGTTGTCCTCGTCGGAGAACTTTTCGATTGTATTCGCTAAGAAATTGTCGAGTAAATTGTTCTTGATCAAATAAATCTTCATTAAAATAAGGATTTTCTCGTATTCCGAACAAACGACGATACCCGCGACGAGATCTAGAATATCATTCGAACGAAAGCAATGTTCTTTCATTTTTTTTTCATGGTAAAAAGAAAACAAACCTTGGCTGCAATTCAAGTCTGATGTTCGAAACATATTCTCCTTCCATTGAGTAAGAAAAGCGAAATAAACACAGCGAATGTTTGAAAAGAATATCCACTCATCTGACGTCATGTTATTCTTTCTTCTCTTCTCTCTCTCTCTCTCTCCTTATCTGCATACTTTCATGTATACACATCGAACCAATAGATATATATTCATTAGAAATCAACCCTATCGCAATCGATCAATCGTTTCCTATTCACACATTCGTGTACACAAAGGAAAGTTTATCTTTTGTCTTTGAACTTGTTCATTTCTAGTTCGATTTCATACGACAAAATGACGAATTGAGTGACGGAGACCGAAAAGAATGTGTTCGGAATGTTAAACGAATAGTTATTTGTGGGCAGAAAACGAATCGAAAGTTATTTTTGCATTTTTTACAATGAAATGGTTTATTCTTTCCATATTCTTCACATTCAATTTCACAAATTGTTTCGGTCATTTATGTAATTATATAATAAAAAATGCGGATTCAACAAGTGATTTATGTTTAAGTAACGAGTGTCACAAATATCTTGATCCATTGTCATTAACTGTCAAGCCGAATACGTGTAAAGCGAATTTCGTTTCTCTTGCATTTTCATCGTTTCAAACTTATCAAGCATTTCTCGATCAAACTCGATGGCAATTATCGGTTCTATTCCCGAAAAAATCTCAACAAACACGTTTACTGAGAATCTATCTAAATCAAATTCATATCGATGATCGACCGACCGAGGAAAATCATCTGAATCGATTAGGAAATCATATCGATTCCTACCAAATCTATATGCGAAACCTCCCAAACGAACTTTTTCTTCAACGGTTTATTCATTACGATCCCGACGATCCTCAGTGGTTTATCATCAAAATTCAACTGTATTGTAACTCATTTATTCCATATGACGGAAAACCATGTCCTGTACTTATTACTTCTCCATCTGTATTCGCTCCACAACGTCCGAAATTGGTAACAACAATAACATCAAATCTTCTCTCGTCGTCAACTTCAACAACACAGAAGACTTCCGAATCCATTTATTTCATTATTCTTGTAATGACACATTTCTCCTCATAAAACCTTCGCTATTTTGCCATTTTATTTAGATTTTAATACCTTTAGGAATACTATCGATCACAATTATTCTCTCCATTTTAGTTTATCGGCATTTACATCGTAAGGGAAGCTCACAAACTGATGGGACACTTTCCTCAATATCACAACATATTGATTCAACCAATCGGTATGAAGACTTTTTCAGAAATTTTTCTCGTGATTGAAAAGTTTTCGACTAAAGTTTATCTTTTGTAGAAGCACCTATCATGGACGAGTCCGTCCGTACCAAGTCTCCCGCTTACCATCACCCCATAAAGAATCTCTCTACAAAGAAACCGAACAACATTTATGAAGAGATTCATTTCGACGACAATTCTTTATTTGAACAAAGATTTTAATAAATTTTTAATTAGAACCGTTCGATTAGTGAAATTGAACTCACAGAGATCAGTCGTTGGTTATTTTTTACATAGAAAGTATGAAATAAAATCAAACCGATTATACCAATGATGATAACAGAGAAAAATGCGATACAACTCGTCTGAAACAAAAGAGACGCATATGACGCTGGTTTCATTTTCGAAAAGAAAACTTACGAGAATAATAACATAGATTTGGTCGTGATTATTTTCTTGTTTTAATCGGATTTGCTGTGGACATGGTGAATATGACACCGATTGTATACTTTTCACTAATTCCCATTCGACTCTTTCATTCGCCGAACAATTGAATATCAGTCGTATTGTATCGATGTATTGTTGTTGTTCACTGAGAAAAATTTGTTCGTCGAAAATCATTGGTGAGTCATTTTCAATAAGATTGCCTGGAAAAACTAATTCATACGTATCGATATTTGACGGCGTGGAATTACTCAAAAGTTTGAGTTCGTTAAGGTGGAATATTTGATCGTCTTTTAATGAAGATAGAAATTCAATTTGAAGAAGACGTTCTGCATTAGTTTGCTTTCGAGAAAAATATGATGAGAGTGACTTTTTTGTGGAAGTGGAACGAAGAAATGTGAAGTATGTTGAATAAGATGAGAATCGAAGGGATAAAAAGTTTGTTTCACAATGATTATCATCAATGGAAACGACATCTAAATATTTGTAACAATCTTCGTCTAAGCACCATGACTGACTGCCATCGGAATTCTGTACACGAAAATAACACCACAGATCTTCTTCTGTACTTGAGCAGAACATTATCAATTGAAACAGTAAAACCAAACTAAAAAGCATTTCGTATTTTCTTCTCAAATCGCTTCAATGTATCTATTCGTGTTCGACAAGAATACAACTGATCATCGTGTTCTTGAAAAGTTTATATTATAAAGACGCGAAGAAAAGAATAACATTGAAGATGATTGATGATAATGACTTTATGTAAACAGTTACTCCGAAGATAAATAATTCTTTTATTTAACTTACATCAAAACTATTCTTCTTATTCAGATTAAAACTTGCATATTCATAACGGCATGCATTAATTTTCAATGGAGACCTGCCAAGTATTTTCTTAGCTCTCAATCCGACTGATATTCCTACCCATGTTTGCTATTGCGGTCTGATTGCGACGCAGTTGCGCCGCAACTGCGATCGCACTGTGACCCGTAATTGCGAAAAATTGCGTCGCAACTGCGCGCAGTTGCGACGAAAAAGTCGTA
>CAJNOJ010000380.1:0-87220 GCA_905250025.1 Adineta ricciae | reverse complement strand
AATTAGGATATGGTATTGGAGCGATATTTGTCAATTTACTTGTTCGTTCATTTCTTGTGGAGAAAAGTTCATCAACTACGACTAATAGTCTAGTTATTCCATATTCTATCACTGCTGGTCTATGCATCTTAGTTGCTGTTGGACATGCAGGGTTTTACATCCAGAAACTACGAAATCCAAGAGAACAAGTCGAAATCGGACAGGTACGACTTCGCTGTAAACGAAGGAAAATCTCTTTTGAATGATTGATTTAGTTTGACTACAATACTCTCAACAATAATAATAATAATGAAACTGTGAGAGAATTCGGTTCTCCATACTCTCCTCGTACATTCGGTCACGGAGATTTTCAATATGGTTTGACTCTATCCATTCTATTTATATGTTACATATTCTTCGTTAGTGGGGATGATCAAACATTTTCCAGATTCTTTTTTACTTACCTTCAGTCAGGACAATTTCATCTATCGACTAGTGTAGCAAGTTGGGACGTGATTCTGTATTGGCTCTCATATTCTGTATGTAAATCGAAACGAAAAAGACGTGATGATGAACAACATGCTTTCTTTGTCACATAGGTTGGTCGATTATTTGGAGCAATTCTATCGATTTTATTTTCGGTTACTACGTGCTTAAATATAATTTGGTTCGGAGGTTTGTGTCTTGCTATAGCTTGGTTGATTCTTGTTTGGAATGTTGGTCTAACTTCGACAAGTTTACTTATTCTTGGCTCGGCAACTGGCTTCGTTTTTGCTCCATTATTTCCTCTTTCAATAAGTTTGATTAATCAACGATTGAATGTCGTGCCCGTACTTCTTGCTTCGGTTCTTTGCGGTGCAGCATTTGGTGCCATTGTGTTTCAAAAACTAGCCGGTAAAATCTTTACGAGATGAAAAGAAACTCACCCATTGCGATCAATTTCAGGCATCATCATGGATAAGAATCCAAAGCATTTTCCAACATTGTTAATCGTTTGTATATTGATATCGATTACTCTGTATATTATATCTTGCTTTATTCGACGACGAAATCGACCTGCAATACCGAATGGAGTGATTCTTACACTGGACACATTCTATGAAGGCGATGCACAATAAACACCGTAGAAGCCTAGAAATATTGTCTAGATTATTTTTGAAATTGTAATAATAAATCACACTTTTGCTATACAAAAGGAAGCAAATATATTTGTTTTGTGTTTGAGCATGATTGACACGTTTTCCTACGGTGATTTGTGTGTAATATAGGCGCGCACATGCGATATGTTTTCTTTCGGATGGTAAATAATCCAATCTTATTTTTCATGGTTTTTATTATAAGCTAATGGATGATAAAACGAATCGAACTGACACTGTCCGAATTGGGAATCTATTTCAAACAATGATGGAATTTAATTCGAATTGGATTTCTTCTATTAACATGGATCATGCTGGTATGTCCAATGTGTAAAGATATCAGAATGTTCTATTTTGTTGAAAAGTGCTCATCTGGAATTGATTGATACAGTCATGTCAAGTCTAGTCGAATATATTAAGATCGGTTATAAAGATATGGGCTCTGCACTCAACCTATAGTAGGATTGGTTACTAGACGATAAATATCCATGGAAGTCTTGCAGAAGATATCATTGAGAAACATTCGGAGGGACTTTTGATTCTTTCATTCATTCTGCCGGCTATCGGTAAAGGCCGTTATTGTGCAAGGAAGCTGAGCGTGTTTTGTGTTCTTTTTCAGCGTTTTTTGCTACACCAATAGCAACATCGTTGATATAAATGTTTATTTTGTTTTTCATTCAAGACGATGCGCAAGAAAGGACAGATTTAGATAATACGAACAAATCCTTTTGTAAAGTTCAATGATATTGATTTTGTGTTATCCAGCTAGAATCAATACTTTACTGGAGATCAGGGATGAGAAAACTTGGTTTCGTAAAAACTTTCGAATCTCTACTAGTCATCTAACACAACTAACACTCTTGTGCAATCACTCTTTTCTTTCTCCTCTTCATACTACACAGCAAAAACAAGATTTCTTTCGTTCTGTTCTCTGTGTCTGAGTCATCCATTACTCTTTTTCATCGAAGCATAGCTATACTGGATTGTACACTGTTCTATTCTCATGAAATCTTTAGTCCAACCAATACGATGAACAAAGATCAATGAATCATCGACGATATTCTTCGTCTAGAAAGACCATCATCAGTCTATATACAGACATCAAATGATGAAGGGAACGAAACGACCATCGACTTCTCCCAATGATGATCCAGAAAAGAAGAAGAAACTACAAAGTAAGATCAATATGTATCAATATTTTACCTTTTTCTCCGAACTTTCTTAGTTCGATTGAACGAAAGAACTTCGTTGACTTGTATCGAACACTTTTCTAACGAGTTATTCTATGAAATCTTCGATTATCTCGATGGTATCGATATCTACAATACTTTCACCGATCTCAATTATCGTTTTCATCAAAATCAAACTCAACGATTGGGAATCAAATACAAACATTTTCTACATATGAACAAACATCAAATCTTTTCTCTGAATTTATCGAAATCAACACGTCATGGTTTGTTTTTTCCCGATTTTACCATCACTTCATCATTTATTCGACTTCAATCACTTTCTATTGAAGGAATTCAATTAAATCTTCTCATTTCACTTCTTCTCAAATTGACTCGTTTACCTTGTCTTTTCTCTTTGACTATTAATGGATTTAACACATTTTCCAATCTCACTAATATCTATCGATTAATCTATGCATTACCGAAATTGAAATATAACAAATTTTGTTATTATGATGATCATAGTTTCACTTCATTATCAAAAGCTAAAGAAAAACATTTCAGTCCAATTGAATATCTTATTCTTGATCATCCTTGTACTTTTCAAGAACTTTTCTCATTAATTTCTTATACTCCACATCTTCATCGTTTAATATTTCTACACAAATGGTTTATACAGGATGAAAATTTCAATAAAATCTCATCGATTCATCTTCCATATTTATCTCATCTCACTATCAATTCTTATTATGGAACATTTGATGATTTTCAAATCTTTATTAGCAAAATTCATTGTAAATTAACCATTTTGAATCTTTTTATAGTATCTTCTGACATCACTTTTCTCTCGGGTGATCGATGGCAAAGATTTCTCATTCAATATTTACCTCATTTAGTGGAATTTTCTTTCAAATATTCTTTATCTTTTGATGATATTCATGAAAATATGAACTTCGATCGAAATATGAAAAATCAATTTAATTCTTCATTTTGGATTCAACAAAATTGGATTCTTGATGTTGAAATTGAATTGAATGCCATTGTTTATTCAATCAAACCATTTTGGAAACATTTCAATAAAAATTTACATTGGTTTTATCAACAACAAAATTATTCAATGGAATTATCAAATAAACTTTCGAAAACAACACGATTAGTCATTATTTATGAATTATTTAATGACAATATGTATGATTTACTTTCATATATTGATCATATATTCAATATAACAGATATTTATCATTTAGAAATCTTAGAAGATATTTCTTTTACTGAATTAACTGAAATTCTCTCGGTATTTCATCAACTTCATTCATTACAACTTTATACATTCTCATCAAAAGTGAAAATTTCTATGTTAAATGAAGATATTTTATGTTATATTACGAAAAAACAACGAAATTCAATAAAACAATTCAAACTGATGAAATTGAGAAAAATTGATGAAATGGATTTTCTTATGAAATTATTTCCTCGATTAATTTATCTTAAAATCAACGATATAACTCATCTAAATGTTAAACAATTTGTTCAACATATGTTTAATCAAATGAATAGGAAATCCCATCGTTATTTACGATCGATTTGTTTTCGAATTTCAACAATGACAAATGATTTGTTCGAAGAATTAAAACAAATTATTAATCAAAAAAGAATCTTTTCTTGTTTTACAATTCAATGGAGATCAAATGAAATTTATATCGAATTAAAAGAATAATATTTGGAAATAAATCAAAAGAAAATTACGATGAAATCATTCGTATTTTATCCTTTTATCTATTAAATCGATTTCCACACGATGAACAAAAGTTCATTGAAAGATCTTGTCGTGGAAAATTACATTTTGAACATGATGATGATACCGATTGAAAGACATATGATGGTGGTGAAGAAGAATTCATCACTTCGTCATATGTCGATACAGGTGCAGGTGAGATTTTGTTTGAATATGTTGTTGAATGACTATTTTCTATTGGAATTGAACGACCAATATCAATAACTAACTACAAAATCAAAAGATTTATACTGCAGATTTTTAGAAGAAAACAAAGATCTCTTTACATTATAAGCTAAATTATAATTATTTTGATTTCCATATGCTCCCATCCAATTTCGTGATGTATCTAATCTCCAACTACATGGAACTGGTGATCTTGTTGAATATCGCAATGATTCTTCAGCAACAGCTTGTCGTAAACGACCTTGACGTTTCGAATTGATAACACAAGCACCAACGCCGACGAACACGGATCCAATCGTAGTGAATATCACTCCAAGTGCAAGAAAAATATAAAACGACTGAGATATGTTTTTTCCTGCTGTTAATCCTGAAACAAGAAAACTGATGGTTGAAAGTATCATTGTCACTGCAAAAATGATCCAGAATAAGTTGAACATTCGTTTCGTTGAATTCAATGCTTCGTTAATACGTTGAATCGATTGTTGATACTCAGTTTGACTGATAATTCCATTAAGATGAATAGGATAAGTCAAATCAAATTCTCCCGAAGCACATCCAGCTGAATAATTCAATTTCAATCAATGAAATTTCAATCAAAGAGATTACTTACTTTGAACAACTGAAACATAAACAGAATTCGCATTCATAGGAATACCAATCATTTTCTTGTTCGAAGCACAATCGAGAGAAACAAAACACACTTGAAATCTTTATAAATGTCGTATTTTGATATCTTAGGCAAACGTTAGAAATAAGATAAAAAGTATGCATGACACATTATTTGTCTAGTTTCTTTTTTTTCATTCGTTAAGTATTTGCTATTGATAAGGAGTCATGAGACAGCAAAAACTATTGACACATTACTATATCAACTAAACTTATCAATGTTGCGAGAAAAATTCAAAGCAGTGATGCTATACACTGTCTCCTATACTTCTCACTACGATACGTTGTTGGCTTGGGAAGAGTTTTTTTTTTCAAAGCTGAAGAGAATTTTTGACATGTGTTCATTTAACGTCGAAAAAGTGCATTTAAGATTCCATTTTGCACATTGGTGACCATCGCTGATTCGAAAATACCTGCAATAGTTTTTCCTAAATTGTTCATGGAGTTATTCGGATCCTGTTGACTATTTTCATAGACATTATAGGCCACTGTCGGTGCAATGCGTGCTAACTCTTCGGCCGCTGCGATGCGGTTATCTTTGAATACATATGGCCAACGAATGGATGCAATGATCACCGGATGGCTCACACGTAGTACCAGTGTTTTCACTTGGATTTCACACTGTTCAAGGGTTAAAGTAGTGTGAAAAAGATCGCCTTGCTCGGGACAGATATCATTAAGAATTTTTTCTAATTCTTGCACGTATTTCTCGTACATGTACTTCGTGAGTTTACTCGACGTCAACTTCACAGCTGCAAGCATAGATTCCACTATCATTTCGCGTTCTTGTGTTTCAATCTCGTATGGATTCATTTGAAATACAGCTATGTCATGTTTCTCTAACATCTTCTGTTCGACCGAGTGAACTTTTTTCATAATTTCATCACTATCCATCCGGAATTCTTCTTGAAAATATCGAATTAATTCTCTTGTGCAATCATATCTCTTTGTTGCCAATGTATCCTTTTGCCAAAAAGCTGCTCGAGAAAGAACGCAGAGATAGCGTTCCTTATCAAATATGTCATTCCACTGTTCCGTATTAAGTCGTTTGATATACTCTTCGAGTGATTCTTCAGTTTCACTTGGGATCAATTGTTGGCCAACTTTAATTGTGTCTTGTACAAATCGTGCGATTTTCTGTTGAGCCATATTGACAACTTGCCGAAGACGTGAATGCGGTAAGTCGTGTTCAATGTAACTATGGAGTGTTTGTTTACATTGATCGAAACCGCCTAATAACGAATCGTATTGTTGAACACGTTCTTTGATTTGTCGTAACTGGTTTCGATCAGCCTGGGTTTGTTCGAGTAGACTGACATTGGCTGCGACAGTAAAGATATGTTCGCGAGGAAAACTCTTCTGTTCGAGTTCTATTTGTGTCTTTGCGCGATGTTCGAGGTATTTCGAACGTGTTTGACACAGATCAAGTTTTGTTATGATACCAAACGCACGTTTCATACCATCGAAATGTCCCTCATGAATTTCATGTAGCAAATGAACCTGATCGTTGGTTAAACTTGGCCGTTGACCATCGGTTAGGAACAGGAATGCGTCCGAATTTTGTACAGCTCGAATTGCTGATGCGCGATGTTCCGCAACAGGAGAATCACAACCTGGGACATCGAGAAGAATGTAATCCTTTCCTAAAAAATCAGGAGAGAATTGATTTCATAAGGATTTCGAGTTTGCTTACCTGGTAATTTCGCCGTGTAAATAATCACATGTTTGACAATGTTGAGGAAAACTTCATTTGCGATGTATTTGTGCAACTCTTTGATGATCGCTTGAGCTTGAGCATCATTCGATGCTTGATAATGTTTGATTAGTGCATCCTTTGAAACATGTTCCTGACGAGTTTGGTAAATGAGTGTAGCCCGCTTTTGATAAGCATTATCGGTTTCTTCTTTTTCCTTCGGTAGATTATCAATCAACGAGGAAAACTCGTTTTGATCATAAAATTCAATCGTAGCGAAAAGATCCGGATTTTCTTTTGATGGCGGTTTTAGAATGGTCTGAATTTGCGTACACCGCTCGATTCTATACACACACATATGTATTAGAGAACAAACAAAGAGATACTTTACCTGAATGGTAATAGTTCAAATCCCAAAAGAGCATTTATAAACGAAGATTTGCCCGCTTTTTCCAGGCCGATAATACATATTGTGTTGTGTTCCTTTTCACTGATTGCCTTGAGACGTTTCAATTGCTCCAGCATTTCATTCAACGAACCACTTGTTTGTAATTGATCACCGTGACCTACCTTCGCCGCAGCTTGATGAATCGCTGTAATTGACGAGGATATTTGAAATAAATTGTCGATGAGTCGACTGGTTAATTCTTTGACATTACTTGTCGGTTGCAACTCATCCAATTGTCGTTTCATGTCTGGCAGAGTGACCTGTTGCCATTCGTTTAATTTCTGTATGTGAACGTGAACGAGACGAAGATCGGACTGATCACCAGATCTCACACTATTCAGTTCTCCTCGTTCCCATTTGTCTTTCAATAGAAGTTTGAAATATTCTCGCCGGCCTTTGTATTCGTAAATAATTAACTGAGTCCATTGTTCCAGTAAATGCAATAACTCGTTGGAATCAACACCGTATTGAGATATAATTGAACAACACTCGTTTTTGTTTTCTTCGATTTGACAGGAGACAAGTCTAGCTGAATTGATATAGGGATCAGTTGAATAAGAACTGGAAAATGACGTCGACGGCTTGTTCTTATTCGAAGCTTGTTGATTTTTCTTCATCTATATGTTAAGAGAAGTGATTAGTTATGATGAAAGAAATACTAGTTTGAACACTGAAAATAGAAAAATATCCCTCGACGGATTGAATTCTGCATTCTGATCTATGAACAAACGTTTAAAAAATATATAATTTCAACACCTATTTTGCCGAGAACGAATGACAATGCACACACTCTGAACACTGGGTAATTCTACCGCAGAAAGGAAAGAAACACATTAAGAACAGCATTATTGTTGTGAAGCACGGTCGTGATCAAAACGAAGAAATTATACGTTTTTTTTCTTTATTTCTCTGCCAACAGTTCTCTATGACAAAAAATCTTTTTCTTTCCGACAAACGACAAAAGAAATATAAAATGTTGCTATGATGGACAAAAGCAAACAGCTCTCTCTGAATTATAAAACGAAGCTTGTACGGCGGATAGTAGCTATAGGTAAAATCGACTTCAACATCGTACGATTCTCTTTAGACTTTTCGAATTAAACACATATTTGGATTTGATGCGTTATAGCACTTTCCTTATTCCATGTTTGTGCCAAAAATGGATTTACCGGAAAACGCTATAACGCATCAAATCTCGATGACACGCTCACCTCGGATGCTTTTAGGATTTTTTTCTAATGGTTATTAGAGTTTGAAAAAAATCAACCTAGGATGCATGCTTTTTGGATGCTTTTGGTATGGTTAAGAAAATGCGGGGAAGAATGTATTAGATTTCTGGATATGGATGTTTTCCGTTTATTTATGGTAGTTTTCTGCTCGATCTTATGTTATTTCCTTTACCTTCCTGGTGAATCTGGCGTGTTTACCCGTGACGGAAAGCGCTGGATTTCAAAGGTTTCCTTTCCAAGAAATTCCTGCAGGATACGTTGCAAGCCCGCATGGAACCCGAAGGAAGATGCGATAAAAGGCCTAGGATCGTTCAGGTTCCGGAGGCATCACCTTGAACGGGGAAAGTAATGCTTCAAATCGATAGAGCGCAGCGAGATCTTTACTTGGAAACCTCTTTGTCGCGAATCGTAGTTGAAAAAAACTCGGATCTTATACTAAGATATCCTACGTTTTTTATGTCTAGGACAAATATTGCTGAAAACACCTACGTATATTAAATTATATTTTATTTAAATTTTAGTCAAACTATCATAAAAGTCATATGAATAATATTTAAACATGTTTTTATGGTCAAATAATGTATAAATATTATTTCTTTCATTTTAGGATTAACTACATTACATTCGATGCAAATATTTCCATGGTTGTTAAATTTACTTCCGTTACAATTACAATACAACGATTAATTTTTCATAGAAGCAAATGAATTGATTTTATTGTGAATCAATGTACTGATCTTTCTCATTACAAAAAAATAGCGAATATATTTTGCACTTTATACTTGAGTGTTCACAGTCATACTTGAGAATCTTTCTATGATCGTTGTTTTCGAAAAATTCGAAAGAATGCTTCTTTGAATGTTTTTCTGTATGATGTCGATGGAATAACAAATATAACAAATATGAGTATTGATGGTAAAAATGATATAAAATATGCTGATAGATACAACCATGCATAATCAGCTACCTTGAGGCATGCAGATAATAATGAGACGATCAAACGTGGTGTTGATAGAAGAAGTAAGACGATAGGACTAATGATGAGTTGTTTATGTTCCTTCCATTGTTCACAAATATGTTGTTTATATGTTTGTTTCTTTTGAGCTGCTAATCGTCGTCGAGCATTTCTAATAATGATGAATAAAGCAGAAAGAAGATTAATGATGAATGGACCAACAAGATGAATGAAGAGAATAACTGTGTCATAATCTTGAACTGATGATGAATAAGATGTTCTGCATACAGCATATTTGCCAGTAACACTGTCTGCTGGAATTCTTTCAACATCAATGACTGTCTGTCTTTCCATTGTTTCATAGCTGAAGACAAGACGATATAATGGTTCATGAATGAGTGTAGCCATGACGCAACACGGTAAAATGAATATAACCAATCGTGCATAACGCTTACTTTTGTCTTTATTAAAATTGATTCCTCGATGAACACTAACTGCACGTTCCACAGCTACACATGCATTGAGCCAAGCATCCCAACAAAAAAAAAATTTGAGCAGAGTATCAATCGATTTACAACCACTTTCAAGAATAGATAGACGAATAGATGTATCCATTTGTGTAATGATAACAAACCAAAATTTGATTGTAAATAGAGTGATAGTGGCAAGAGATGTGATTGATGATGCCAAAAGATATAATCCACATCCAACTTGTCGCAGCTTTTCATTTTGAAAAGTCAAAATTGAACAAGCACTACTGATGGCACCAACAACAAACATGATGATTGTTAATGCACCACTAATCTTAATAGCCAGCGATTGACCATTGATCGTCATGTTTCGATTAATTTTATAATATAAAATATCATCAAGAGTGAGACCTATACTTTTCAGGTGAGTCTCACATGGACCACCAATATAACAATAAGTTGAATTGTCACCTAAAGAAAGTATTCATGATGTTGAGCTATGAAGAGGAGGTAAAGGAGAAGCAGTTCTTGTTTCTTTTTACTCATATAAATCGGATGTTAATTTGATAGCAATAAGGAGAATAGTTTTTCACATAACGTATCGTATCGAAACAACATCAAGATATAGTAGATATCTTCCAGACATCTTTATTGGAACGTATCATTTGAAAAAGGAACTCAGTACCTACCTGGATTATTATGCTTCAGATGGGATTAAAATTGCGGGAATTGGGAAGACGACGACTATTCAATTCAATGAACGAAACTGGCATTCAAGTGAACTCTGATCTCCTAAGTTCTTATCTTAGTTTCACCGTTTATTTACTCACAATAACATCTCTGTTATGCTAATCGCTTTTGAAGTTTTGTTTATACTTACTAAACGCTTCCAAAGTGACATTTGTCGACCCATATACTGTAATTGAAAATGGGGTCGTCACCATTGGTCTAACATCTGCTACAACTAATATATACGTGATATTCGCTTGAAGCATAGCTGTGAATCCATCATAATTAGGAAAATTACAGCCGTAATATTTGACTGAAATCTGATTTCTTCGTAGTTGTATTCGATCGAATTGATGTTTGTAGATATATGCTGTTACTCTCGTTTCTGCTCTTTTAGTAGAAAAAGCATAAACTGCATTTGTCGGTACAGTTAGTCGAACAGCTTCATAGTAATAAGGTGACATGGTGCAGTCTTTATAGTATGTTTTACTATCATTTGTTATTTGTGATGAGTATGTCGAGGAAATAGTAGAAGACGCATCTATTCAGAAGAATAATAGTTTGATGGAGGTTTCTTGGTCTAGTTCTAATTGGTATCTATAAGACTTTCGTGGAATGAATACAAAAGAGTTCTTTTTCGCGTTTTGTTTTTTTTCAATCTGCTTCTTACTTTTTGTCTATCATGTTTCTCACCCAACACCGGAGACCGTAAAGGTCTATATATATATTCAAAAGAACAACCAATTATCAGTTGTATAACAGTAATAAGCTTGGTTTTCTATATGGCTGATTTTGACTAATATACAAGTTATACTTACTGACAGACTGAAAAGTGACCTTGTTTTTACCAAGTATTTCAATTGAAAAATTTCCTGTCATAAATTTGGAACATGTTGTTACCACCAATATATATCGAGTATCATTCATCATTCTAACAGTAATCGGATCGTGATAACCTTGACAGCCATTATCCATGTTCGAGAGTAAGTTTATAAATGGAACTTCTGGAAAAAACTCATGCTCATATATATATTTTGATATAACCATAGATTCACAGCTGGTGCTGCCAAGGATTGTATAAAAATCATTTTCAATCACGTTCAGTTGTATTGATCTATAACTAGNTTTGAACGTTTTTCTGTATGATGTCGATGGAATAACAAATATAACAAATATGAGTATTGATGGTAAAAATGATATAAAATATGCTGATAGATACAACCATGCATAATCAGCTACCTTGAGGCATGCAGATAATAATGAGACGATCAAACGTGGTGTTGATAGAAGAAGTAAGACGATAGGACTAATGATGAGTTGTTTATGTTCCTTCCATTGTTCACAAACATGTTGTTTATATGTTTGTTTCTTTTGAGCTGCTAATCGTCGTCGAGCACTTCTAATAATGATGAATAAAGCAGAAAGAAGATTAATGATGAATGGACCAACAAGATGAATGAAGAGAATAGCTGTGTCATAATCTTGAACTGATGATGAATAAGATGTTCTGCATACAGCATATTTGTCAATAACAGTGCCTGCTGGAGCTCTTTCTTCTATAGAGATTATCTGTCTTTCCCTTGTTTCATAGTCGAAGACAAGACGATATAATGGTTCATGAATGAGTGTAGCCATGACGCAACACGGTAAAATGAATATGACCAATCGTGCATAACGCTTACTTTTGTCTTTATTAAAACTGATTCCTCGATGAACGCTAACTGCACGTTCCACAGCTACACATGCATTGAGCCAAGCATCCCAACAAAAAAAAAGTTTGAGCAGAGTATCAATCGATTTACAACCACTTTCAAGAATAGATAGACGAATAGACGTATCCATTTGTGTAATGATAACAAACCAAAATTTGATTGTAAATAGAGTGATAGTGACAAGAGATGTGATTGATGATGCCAAAAGATATAATCCACATCCAACTTGTCGTAGCTTTTCATTTTGGAAAGTCAAAATTGAACAAGCACTACTGATGGCACCAACAACAAACATTATGATTGTTAATGCACCACTAATCTTAATAGCCAGCGATTGACCATTGATCGTCATGTTTCGATTAATTTTATAATATAAAATATCATCAAGAGTGAGACCAATACTTTTCATGTGAGTCTCACATGGACCACCAATATAACAATAGGTTGAATTATCACCTAAAGAAAGTATTCATGATGTTGAGCTATGAATAGGAGGTGAAGGAGAAGCAGTTCCTGTTTCTTTTTACTCATATAAATCGGATGTTAATTTGGTAGCAATAAGGAGAATAGTTTTTCACATAACGTATTGTATCGAAACAACATCAAGATATAGTAGATATCTTCCAGACATCTTTATTGAAACGTATCATTTGAAAAAGGAACTCAGTACCTTCCTGGATTATTATGCTTCAGATGAGATTAAAATTGCGGGAATTGGGAAGACGACGACTATTCAATTCAATGAACGAAACCGGCATTCAAGTGAACTCTGATCTCCTAAGTTCTTATCTTAGTGTCACCGTTTATTTACTCACAATAACATCTCTGTTATGCTAATCGCTTTTGAAATTTTGTTTATACTTACTAAACGCTTCCAAAGTGACATTTGTCGACCAATATACTGTAATAAAAAATGGGG
Organism: Adineta ricciae; assembly: GCA_905250025.1. Taxonomy (NCBI): domain Eukaryota; kingdom Metazoa; phylum Rotifera; class Eurotatoria; order Adinetida; family Adinetidae; genus Adineta; species Adineta ricciae. Next base: position 74,152 of record CAJNOJ010000380.1, on the reverse strand, counting down.
TCGTCTTCATTGGTATAACATCTGTTACAACTAATATATATGTAATATTAGCTTGAAGCATAGCTGTGAATTCCACATAATTATGAGTACGACAACCGTAATATTTGACTGGAATCTGATTTCTTCGTGGCTGTATTGGATCGAATTGATGTTTGTAGATATACAGTGGTACAGTCATCTTTTCTCTTTCAGTAGAAAAGGCATAAACTGCATTTGTCGGTACAGTTAGTCGAACAGCTTCATAGTAATAAGGTGACATGTTGCAGTCTTTATAGTATGTTTTACTATCATTTGTTATTTGTGATGAGTATGTCGAGGAAATAATCGAAGACGCATCTATTCAGAAGAATAATAGTTTGATGGAGGTTTCTTGGTCTAGTTCTAATTGGTATCTATAAGACTCTCGTGGAATGAACACAAAAGACTTCTTTTTCCCGTTTTGTTTTTTTCTCAATCTGCTGCTTACTTTTTATCTATCATGTTTCTCACCCAACACCGGAGACCGTAAAGGTCTATATGTATATTCAAAAGAACAACCAATTATCAGTTGTATAACAGTAATAAGCTTGGTTTTCTATATGGCTGATTTTGACTAATATACAATTCATACTTACTGACAGGCTGAAAAGTGACCTTGTTTTTACCAAGTATTTCAATTGAAAAATGTCCTGTCATAAATTCGGAACATGTTGTTACCACCAATATATATCGAGTATCATTCATCATTCTAACAGTAATCGGATCATGATAACCTTGACAGCCATTATCCATGTTCGAGAGTACGTTTATAAATGGAACCTCTGGAAAAAACTCATGCTCATATATATATTTTGATATAACCATAGATTCACAGCTGGTGCTGCCAAGGATTGTATAAAAATCATTTTCAATCACGTTCAGTTGTATTGATCTATAACTAGTTTTTATATAACCCGAACAAGGATTACGAAGGTATGTCGGATCATCATTTGTCAAGTCAGATGAGTGCACTGATTCCGTAATTGATGCCATTTCTGTTCAACATAAAATAAATTTAAATCAAAATTATCCGTTTTACTAGAGCAATTGTCTCGAGAGTGAAAGCGTAAGAAACTATATATAGAAATAGTTTTTCTTTAAAAAAACACGCTCATTACATGTGAACCATATTGTCAAAGAACAATAATCTATCACAAACTTCATGTTTTTTTCTTGAATAGGAAATGAACTTTTATCAACTGTATATGTGTTACTTACCCATTCGTCGAAGATGAACGCTATTTGAACCGAATATGATGATTGAAAATGGGCCTATCACATTCTGTTCATATGTTGTTACAACTAGTACGTATTTCAAACTGTTTTGAAGTTCAAGTGTAAATTTAAACTGATCTTTATTGCAACATTTACCATACCATGCAAGAAGGTTTGCTGTGGGATTGAATCGGTCGAAATGATCTTTGTATACAAAACCGTAAAGATCGATACTACTGTTGGCAGTGATAACATAAAAGTCATTCTTATAGACAATTATTTCTATAGATTCAAAATAATAATATGGATGATCGAATAAAGTACGTGAAAACATTGTATGATTGTATGTTAAAAAAGATGAATATGTTGTTTCAGTTGTGGATGGAACATTAACTAAATAAATCAAAACTTTCGTGCTAACTACTGTTGATTCGGTGTAATACGTTTTTACAATCATTTATAAACGGAATATCAACGAGTCTAAAGTCTCACTATAGGGAATTCGATAGTGTGTTTGAATAATAGTTGATAACAATCTCACCTATTAGTATAATAAAAACTCAATAATTATTGTCCTGCGATAGTATTGTTTTCGCTGATAGTGAGATTAAGCATTCTTGGATGATCATCTAGCTATACCAAAGCAAAGTACTGAAATAAAGATACTAATTTAAAATACTGGTTTGATTTTATATCGGATAGTAACGGTGATGATAGAATGGGTGCTCTAGTGTGTAAAGTTATCAATATTGCGAAAGGAAACTTGAATCGGACGTTATGGGATTATCATACCACCACAAAAATCACTCACAATACAGCGTTTTCATGCTGATATACGATACTCAGACTTCTCTGCAAATCGGAGAATTCAAAAGTCTTCATCAACAACAAAATACATTTTCGGCACTTACCACAAGAATCTTTTTGTAGAGTAAATCTTTGAATTCGTCTACCGTTTGCATCACAAACAAATAAATTTCCATTCACATCGAAACTTAATCTAGATGGGTACAAAAGTCGATATTCTTTTATTTCTTTCGCAATACATCCAAGTAAACATTGAAATCCATGTGGTCCTGATCGAACTACACGGCCATTTCCATAGTCCAGGATAAAAAGATATTTTTCATGATCTAATACAATTGACCAAGGATCCAACAGTGAGATTGTAAAATCCAATGAACCTTGTCCTGCTACTGTCGTTGCATTTCTTTCACCTGAATGAAACAATTGAATTCGATTATTTCGCCCATCTGCGACATATAAATCCAAATTTGTATCAACAAAAATCCCTGTGGGATAGCTTAATTGATATGCAGCAGAGCCTCCAGAGCCTGTACCAGCTACAATCACTATATCCGTTTTCTTATCCTTGTACAAGGACCTTTTTATAACAACATGCTCCCAAACCATTGAACAATATAAATTATTATTGACATCGATAAAAAGATCAGCACATATGGACTCACCATTCATAACATGAACAAAGCTATCTGTACTTGCTATCCATTTAGAAATTGTATTATTAAGATAAGCAATATAAATATCACCATTATCGATTACGAACATAGATAATATTTCTACCTTAGATAAGTAGCTAATCGATTTCGGATGAGAACGATCCTTATACCAAACTGATATGACATCTTCTTTTCCAGAATTAACGTATATTGTATTGTTTGTATCAATAAACAGAATAAGCGGTAGACTTCTAAGCATTTCTGTAGCAGTGATTTCTGTAGCAGTGAACCGTTCTCCTTTCAAATTCCATTTTACTGTTGGACAAAATTTTGGTTGATTAAATGAAACAGCTACAATTGAAATGAAACGAAATTAAAATTTCTCAAAAATATAATTAACACAGATGAATAATTAGTTCATTTTTTATCATTACCTAATATTTCATTGATTAGAATCGTCAGAATTAAAACACGAATCATATTGAGATGATTAAACTTGAAAGTCGTCAGACAATAATCTTTACACCATGAAATAAAGTAAATGAGATTTCTTGTGCCTGATATTTTCTTTATTTATATCCTTGTCACACTATATCGATCATACTTCAAAACTCCAATATCTTCGCATATTAAAATTTTTTATTTTGCTTAAAAATAATAAATCTAATATGATTATGCATATTGAATTATAAAATGACAATATTTGATTTATCACGTGAACATGATATTCCAAAAATTTTTAACAGCAAATAATATATAAACTCTAACACAGCAATAATATGATTTTTCTTTAATCACGTTCTTTTTTGAACCCAAGTCAAAGAGTACGGGCCGGTTCCCATAGAAAAGCACCAGAAATCACTGAAACATGGAAGCAGTATTTCGACCGGAAATTTCGGGATTTTTTCCGATGATTCCCGGTTAGTTCCTGTCGGAAAGCACATGAAACCCACTGAAATTCACCGGAAAAAATCCCAAAATTTTCGGTCGGAATACTGCTTCCATGTTCCAGTGTTTTCCGGTGCTTTCCTGCAGGATCCCAAGGGATCCGGACGCCGGAACGTACGACATGGAAATGTGACCTTTCTCTTGAGTCATATCTTTTCAATCTATGAATACTCCTATATGTACTCTCTATTGAAAATTTGTTATAATTTATTTAGTCTCATATATTTCTTGATTAGATTATTTAAAAATTTGAATAAAAAATTATCTTTTTCAAGTAAAATCGATTCTATATTATCGATTATTGTTATTTGAGGAAGATTGATGTTGAATCGATAAACAATTTTGAATAAATTGAATCGAATTAGTATTTGGAACACTTTCCACCCGTAGTTTCCATAAAGAATTTGAACTTAATGTTTCCTTATTTCCAAAAACAATCATTGCACCTTTTGTTCGTGTTAAAAATACATTCATTCATTGTTGATTATCCAAAAAAATCAATTCCACAATCATCATTTGATGGTACTAATGGTATAAGAATAATGTGATATAGTGGAATAGTCCCTATCATCTAACAGTACATGATGTGGAATTATCCATATATCTGAACATTATGTGTCATGGGCTTTATCCTATTCTGTTATGGTTTTGTCCAACACACGCATGTATATATAGCTGTCGTTCTATGCATGTTATATATATATATTCTTACATCTATATATCTCCTGTTCTCTCTATACCTGTTGTGTTTCTTCCTTCTCTCTTCTTAATAAATAATGGACGTTTTCCTAAACTCATATTCATTAACCTTCACGACGTGACAAATAATTTCTTTTCCATCTCCTTGAAAACCATTAATCATTGGGACTACAAGACCTTTTGGAATTTGATTCTTTCCTAGTTTTTCTGCAATTTCTTTTACTTGTTTTGCACGGGTCGCAATCACTTTGCCGACAAAAATTTTATAAAAATATAACTACTAAAAGCAGTTTTGAAATTCAACAATTTAGTAGCATGATTCATTGTTATGTTCTCCTCTTACTTATATAGGTACATATATGTATATACAACATCTTTGATAAACATGCATCGTTTCTTTCTTCTCTCCTCATCACATGTGATACTCTCCAAATGCTTTTTCGAACCTTGTTTTCGATTATTTTGTTCTTTATGGTTATTTCTGAACGTAACAAGATCAACAAGTCACTGATCCTACATATTATCCTACACAAATATTTTGTCCATACAGACTATGATACTAAAGAACTTGAGAATAAACATGACTCATAGAGAGTGCATGGCGTGAAAAACATGTGATGAACGTATGAGATGACGTCATGGAATATCTTAAGGAACAAGTAACGCTCGTCTAGCGACTCGCTCAGCTCTTTCTCGTAGAAATCGTGCTTTCAAATATTACACTTTAAAGCTATTATTGTGTACATTAATTTATTTTTAGTGTAGATTATATATTTTCACGAAAGTAGTAATAGATATTTATACCAAATATCAAATTGAGAATCAGACATTCTAAATAAGTGTCAATACAATTAAGTAGATTATGAATTATAAAATGAAAAAAGAAAATAAGAAAAGACGATAGGATATGTCTGCTACAATTAGAGAAAAGAAACGATTACTACAACAATTAAGATTAATGTGAAGAAAGAAGTTAAAAAAAATGAACATATACGAATAATTATTTTAAGATGATTTGAAAAGTGATAATACATTTTATATGCTTGTAATAACACTAAACTCTTAACAGTGTATCGATTTACACACGTTCAAAAAGCGGAAGAGGTACATTCTCGTTTTCTTTTTTTGTCAAGTTCATCTAGACGTCTCTCTTCAGCGTCTTGAGCAACAAAGGGTCGAACTAGTAAACAAGTTATAAATGTTTTTCTGAAAATCGGTATCCTTGGTTTGAAAAATTTTTTTTTCATTCTCAAAAAAATAACATCAGATCTCTTCTCTTCGACCTCAAAATCTCTGCGGTAAAATTTTATGAAAAAAACACTTTTTGTAAAAAATTGGGTCTTTGTCTCAAAAAAATCTTTTTATGAAAAATTTCCAAAAAATATCATCAGATTCGAAGTCTCCGCATCGAAATATATCTGGAAATGTCTTTTCGGAAAAATCGATTTTCAATGTTTTTTTGACCCTGCGGACATACAAACAAGCAAGCAAACAATTTATGTTTCTAAGACTCTTCTCTACGAGAAAGAGAATACTCGGATCCAGCATCGGATTTGTTGACCTGGGTATATGTATATGTATAGAAATGGAAGAAAAACAACAATGTAGAAGGTAGCGTCATGAAGTAATATCCAATGACGCTAACATTACAGCGATAAACTTTTTCATTCAATCCAGGAGATTCACAATGACTCATGGTAGAGACGTGAGTGACTCAAAGATCTGATGACGTGATAAAAGAAAGAAAATAAATTGCTAGTCGTGTTTCACCGTTTGTAGGCGAGAAAAACATGTTCTTGCACAACGTGTGTAAAGTCTTATTTTTCAAAGGGAAACAATGATATGATACATATCTCTTTCTACTATAATTTAGATGAATGCAGAAATAGATGTCACAGTTGTACTGTATTGTCGTAATTGCAAACGAACATTCAAAAATGGCGAACACTGGTACAGTTGTCTGACATGTAGCAATTATAATCTTTGTCATATATGTAAAGTGACAAATCCATCAGTACACAAGCATGATTTTGTTTGTAAGTTTTTGATGGATTATGGCATAGAAAAGATTTGCACAAGAATCGATCTGGCCAGTCGAATCTTGACAGCAATTGATTTCAATTGGCAAAAGCCATGTTTTGGTACAAGAGATAGATCGAGCACAAATCCAGACGAATATTTAGATTCATATTCGTGGCAAACATTTGCAGCAGTGGGTGATCGAATCAAGAAGTTCAGTTTTGGATTGCAAAACTTGATGCAATCACGTGAATACTTAGGCATCTGTGCAGCGAATCGACCGGAATGGATTATTACGGATCTTGCATGTCTTCTACAAAGTATTGTTAGTGTACCAATTTATTGTCAATTAAGCAATCGTGAACTCGCGTTCATTATTAATAATACGTGTATATCAGTGATTGTATGTGATCGCGAGATGTTACTTAGATTTATAGAAATTCATTCCCAATGTTCAACATTTAAACATCTTATTTGCATGGATCCCGTTCCTGAAACTCTTTCTAGTAAATAAACAGTGTGTGACATCGATATGCTTCAACAATGTATTGTTATACTTTTAGGAACGAGCAGTCTTAGTATTCATTGTATGAACGATATTGAAAATAAGAATTCAACTAAATTACGAGAGTATGTCATTAATCAACCCGATGATTGTGTAACCATTGTATATACAAGTGGAAGCTCGGGGTTTCCAAAGGGCGCAATGTTATCTGAAAAAGTTTATCGAGCGACGTATCCAATACGACGCATTTCGTCGACTGAAGAACGTGTACGTTTTTGTTATCGACCATTAGCATGGATTACTGATCGCAAGGGTGCTATTGCGACCTTTTTAGAAGGAGGATGTACTGGATTTTCAACGGGTAATGTAACTCGATTGATGGAGGAGTTAACATTGATTGCGCCAACATTTTTCTCCGCACCTCCTACGTTTTGGAATAAGATCTACTCGGAGTTTCACACGACACTTTCGATGTCAACAAGCGCAACTGAACAGCAACTTTTGGAAAAGTTTTCAAAGCTCATTCCGGCACGATGTCGAGTAATTTCTATCGGTGGTGCTATGACTAGTCCAATTGTGTTGAAATTCATCGAGCAATGCTTCTCACATTGTAAAATAGTCGAAGCTTATGGAACAACGGAGTGTGGACGAATTACATTCAATTATACGTTTTTATCAACAATGATCGACTATCGTCTTGAATCAGTGAATGAAATGGGATACACAATCGAAGATCGACCATACCCACGTGGAGAATTACTAGTTAAAACTACTCAGATGTTTTCCGGATATATTAATAATATTGAAGAAACGCAAGCTGCTTTGACTGAAGATGGGTTCTTTCGCACTGGTGATATTGTTGAGCTGCGTGGGAAAATAGACGGCAAACCTGATCTCCATGTAGTCGACCGAAAGAAAAATTTCTTTAAACTGGCTCAAGGACAATTTGTCTCGCCTGAATCTCTCGAAGGCATCTATCTACAAAGTTTATTTATCGATCAAATTTATATCTATGGAGATGGTCTTGACAACTGCGTAAAAGCAGTTATCGTGCCCAACGAAGAATATGTGCGACGACTTACAGAAGCTCATGACTTGAGTGAAACGGATTCGCATGATTTCGTTTATAATGCAATTATGAATGATCTGCGAACCATCGGTGTTAAAGAATCACTGCAAAAGTATGAAATTCCATCGAAGATAATTCTAGAATCTCAACCGTTCACACCAGAAAATGGTCTTTTGACATTATCCATGAAGCTTTGCCGTTATAAATTAGCCGCACATTATGCAGATCGATTAAAAGAGAATAGAACTGTCGATGATCGGATAAAAGACATGATCGAATCCATTACTGGACAACAATTGCCAATAGGTCAGAACAGACCTATTTCTATCACGATGGGTGCAGATTCATTGACAGGTTTACGACTATCACATATGATTCGGAAGGATCTAGGTGTATCTATACCACTTCAGGTCTTATTCGACTCGAATATGACTTTGCAACGACTTGCCAATTTCGTTAAAGATCCTTCGCAATCATTACCTTCATCGACTGAAGCCATTATGTCGCAATTATTAAACGGTGCGAAACTGGAATTAAATATTACTGTCAAAGGACTTAGAATTGAGTCTGCTTGTCCAACAAGAATTTTTCTTACTGGAGCAACTGGATTTGTTGGTGCCTTTATTCTTGCAGAAATGCTTCGAATTCATCCGGTCTGCTGCAAATTTGTATGTTTAGTTCGTTGTAAATCTCTGTCGGTCAGTCCTCTCCATCGTATTCGTGAAAACATGATATTTCTTCAGCTATGGAAGGAAGAATATCAAGAACGACTTCTTCCTCTTCAAGGTGATCTAGCTGAAGATCGTTTTGGTCTTGATACGAATACATACGCAGATCTCGTCGATCAGATCGACCTCATTGTTCATTGCGGTGCAACAGTTAATTTTGTTTTACCATACAATATACTCTATCGTCCAAATGTTCTCGGCACTCTCGAAGTCATTCGTTTTGCGTGTCATGTCTCTTTAGCATGTATACCAATACAGTACATATCAACTATGAGCGTTTTACCTTCCAGAATGACACATGACACATCAGTTGATATGATTCCTCCGGATCATCTTAGAAATGGATATTCACAGAGTAAATGGGTGGCAGAAAAACTAGTAGCAAAAGCGCAACGTCTCGGGCTTCCTATTGCTATCTATCGACTTGGATCGATTGGTGCTCATACTCTAACAGGTGCCTGCAATCGACATGACATCAATACGTTAATCATCAGCACTATAATGAAAATGAGCTGTTATCCTGAAAGTTTGGTTAAGAGAAGATTGAAAGAACTATCAGTCGATCTGGCCGTGCAAGATATTGCTTCATTAGATCACCTTCAATTGAACAGTTATCAGAAAATCTATCATGTTGCAAATACAACCAATGGAATATCATTTCGTGATGTTATTGAAACGATTCGTAATTGTGATATTGAACTCGAATGCGTCTCTGATCTTGAATGGGGCGCGCGGTTGTCATCGCCAGAAAACCAGACCGATACATTAGAGAATGCCAGAGAAGTTCTCTTGCATTACGCGATCGCACCGACTGTTGAACAAGAAGATAATCCAATACCGCAGTTAGATTTATTATATCCTCAGATGATCAAATGGATCATGTTTATTCGAAATAAGCTTTTATAAACTTTGCCTTTTGCTCAATTCGCTTCAGGTGGGTGTCTCTAAATGTTATTTATCTTCTTGTTCAGTGACATTTTCCGGAGCAAGTGTGACGCCATTCGTCACTGAAGTTTGCTTATCAAACGAAGTTTTTCTTTGATGAGCAAAATAAACAGATTCCGCCGCAAAATAAAGAATGACGTTCACTGTTATGCCAACAGTGTACAACGTTATAAAATGCCTTGCATCCCAGTCAATAACATCACCTGAAACAAAAATAGAGATTGTCGAGGAAATTAGAACATCTTTCCTAGACTAAATGAGTTTTACCAGATATTTTCGAGAAAAGAACTCCACCAATTGCTTCGCTGCTGTACAGATAAGCGAGAGCAACATGTGTCACTTGCATTCGTTCACTGATGTACGCCATCGATAAAGGAAATAGCGCTCCCAAGACCGCACCAGCAGCAGCGCCAAGAATACATAAACTTGTGCTCGTCGCGCCAACTACCCAGATAACGATCAACCAGATAATACCAACACACAAACCGCTAGTTAGAATGACACTTAAAATTATACTGGTTGCCACATAAACACAAAGAATTGCTACAGGAATTCGACTCGCCTAGATTCAAATAGATATAGTATCTCTATCGTGTTCACTAAACTTTGTGTACATACAGCATTCGTTAGCCAAAACAGAATGTTGTCTAGATTCGCTTCGCTATTTGATACATTGAATCGATCCGATTTGAGAAAGGTGAAGTAGAACGCCGGAAATCCTAGTTCATTTCCACCAACAGCAATGATATAACAAATGAAAATGGTACAAAGCGTTAAGCCATATCGATAATCTCCATAGCCAAACGTTCGAGGAGAATACGGCGATGGAACTTCTTCATCTTGTCCTTCATTGGATGTCAGTGTACCGTAGTCACTCTAAATAGTATTTACATCTAATAATTATTACGAATGTGCTTCTAATATTCTGAATACTACCTGTTTGAATTCTAATCTTTCTCTCTTATTTTTCGCTTCTCGAGAGGCGAAGAATAGATGTCCGAGAGCGATCAAAGCACATAAACCTCCGGTGATAAAATACGGAATATTGATATTAAACTGTGCACTTTTGGTTGCGCTGACAACAGTTAAGGTCGAATTGATTCCGCTAACATTGGTATCGTTATGAGACGCCGCTTGTTTCGTAAGAAATGGATAAATGAATAGATATACGAAAACACCTCCCATTCCAACACCCGCACGGGCGGCACTAAAAGGTGCTGCAAAATATAAGTTCCACATTGTTAGTAAGATGTGAGTTGCGCATAGATCTGTTAAACCATAAGTTATTCCTTGCAAGAAGAATAGACCTGTCATTAATACCATTATTTTGACAAATGGAACGCTGAACATCACTAAAATATACACAATGTCACAGTATCAATTCGATATTTCATTTAGTTTATTCGTACCGATTGTTGCAAGGACGAATGCAACAGTCAGAATAGGGTACGCATATTTCTTGATGGCTCCATGTTGAATAATAACGAATAGATTTGCTATCAAATAACCGAAATTTCTTGCGGCAACAACGGACCCCATTTGACTATAACTAACATTCATATTTATTGCTATTGTCGGCATTGTCGGACCAATTAACTGGACTTGAAAATTCTACTTATACGAACAAAGTTTATAAAATCTCTCAAAGTTTTTTACAATTACCATCACTAACCAAGTGAGAAAAAGATATCCCGTCTGAATTACTTTCCATGAGTCAGAGAAATAGATCCTCCAATCTAGTTGTCGTTGACTACTGGCTTCTTTGCACATGTAGCACACATACAAATATACCGTTTGGATATATAGATCGTTCGCAAGAAAAAAAACGTACGAATGAAACGAAAAAGAATATGACTGAGTGCGTGCACCACGTTTGTTTTGCTGTTACACATGCAAATTCGATATAAATACAATGATTGTTTGTGTATACAATAAAAAAGGCTCTCTTTTTCTGTTCTGATTTACCTGTATATTATAAACGTATCATCAAAATCATTAGACAGTATGACACTATGAACGGTGGTACAACGTATTTTTGGCCTTCGTTATTTAAATTCGACACAAACACCATAATTTTAAACTCACAGTTTAATTTATATTTACATATGGCATTCACGTAATCAAAAGAGTGACGCGATTTCTTTTTTGGATGTAAGTGTACTATGTATTCACATTTGGCGTTACAAATATGCTTAAGAGCGACCAAGTCGCAGCTATGTCTTTGGACAGTTTTATTTTGGAAATGCGAATACAACATGTTATTTCGTTTCGCTTTCAAGACTTTCAGGTAGAAGTGTTGCGGTTGCTGTGTCAGAAGATTGTGCACCGAAAATGTTTTTTCTTCGATGAAAGTAGTAAACGCCATTTGAAAGAATATAGAGAAGAATTGCTGCCAACGTGGAGATAAAAAATAATGTCGGGAAATAATTTGGACCGTGATCCATTATATAGCCTAACAGATACCAGTTTAAAAAGAATTATTTTGCAAGTTGGATCAGTTTTTACCTGTTGTTTGGTGAAACACTAGTGCACCTAGTGCCGAACCAGCATAAACGTAAGCGATAAGTACGGGCGTCACTTTTAATCGTTCGTTGATAAATGCCAATGATAATTGAACCAGCGGTGCCATTGCTAATCCAGTAAAGGTGCCGAGAATAAGCAATTGAGCAACTGTCCAGTCACTACTCCATATCCAGAGGAACCACAGAACTGCAACATATAAAGTACCAAACCAGGCTATATTCGATAGAGTAAATGTGGAAAAGTATATAGCTAAAACACATATCAGTAATCGACCGACCTAAGTATGAAAACAAAAAACCGTTTTCAAGTCTTTGTTCGTATATTTCACGAAGTCGTTTGTGTTACGCAAACGATTTCGAACACATACTATATTTGCTATACAAAACAGGATATTACCCCAGTTAGCAGCACTGTTCGATAACTTCAGTTTATCAAGTTTTAAATAAGTGAAAAAGAACAATCCAAATGTGTGTTCATTTCCACCGACGAAAAACATGTAACAAACGAAAAGGACACAAAGCGTTAAGCCATATCGATAATCTCCATAGCCAAACGTTCGAGGAGAATACGGCGATGGAACTTCTTCATCTTGTCCTCCATTAGATGTCAGTGTACCGTAGTCACTCTAAATAGTATTTACATCTAGTGATTATTACAAATGTGCTTCTAATATTCTGAATACTACCTGTTTGAATTCTAATCTTTCTCTCTTATTTTTCGCTTCTCGAGAGGCGAAGAATAGATGTCCGAGAGCGATCAAAGTACATAAGCTTCCTGCGATTAAGTACGGACCAGTGATATTGAACTTTCCATTGCTCATATGGCTTACAGATGATCCGGTCTCAATAAGAAACGGACGAACAAGCAGAATTGCCAGGAGAGCACCGATTCCATAGCCGGTACGAATAGCGCCTAAGGGTGGTGCTGAATGAATACCCCATATTGTCATTAAAAGATAAGTTCCAGCTGGAAAATAAGTGAATGACATTATACTTCGGGATAAGATATAGATCATTTCTACTGACCTATATCTGTTAAGCTCATGGATACTCCTTGAAAGAAAAAAAGAACACACAAAAGTATCATTGACTTCACAAATGGAACACTGAACATGACTAAAAAAGAAAACAAACGAGCTTTACAAGCATTTTCTTTTTCACTCATTCAATACCAATAGCTGGTAAAATGAATCCACATGTCAAAACAGGATATGAATGGTTGTCAATTGTATGTTGAAAAAAAATTCCAAGACAATTCACGATTAAATAACCCAAATTTCTGGCTACAGTCGCAGTACCCATTTCAGTATAATGACTATTAATATTTGCTGCTAGTGTTGGTATTGTTGGCCCAACTAGTTCGACATGAAAACCCTATTTCAACGAAAATCGTATGATGTTCTCTAACGTTTTCAAACTTACCAAGACAATCCATGTCAAAATAATGTATCCAGTTTGTATTGATTTCCACGGACAACTGAAATAAGTGCTGAATTTTGATTGTCGTGGGGGGAAAAGCTCTGTGGACATCTATCACAGATATTTCAGTTTATTATCGATATAGCTGACGGGCAAAATTACAATCGAAGGGAAAAATAAGTGTCGTCTACGTCTACTGTTTTCACCATGTGTACGTTTTTCTATTGCAAGCATCGATCAGACAAACACGATCGTCATCGATACACATACAAATCATGTATATTCCTTTGCCTTACAATCATTCACCTGTAAACCATAAGAATATTGACAAACGATGAGCATTGTGCAACAAAAAGGACGATCAAGCAACTCCATTTCAATATAAATGTCCCATATCATTCTTTTTATCAAATTTATTAAATGGAAACAAAAACAAATGTTATTAATCATTTTGATTTCTTAAATAATCGCTCATCTCCTATTCCTCTAGACTGATACGCTCAGGTAAGAACGGAGCACCATTGATAACTGAGCCACGTGCGTTCGATGAAGTTTTTCTTCGGTGAACGAAATGAATGACATTCGATGCAATATAAAGAATAATCGACATCAGCATACAAATGATCAACAATGTCGGGAAATGATTGGAATTACGATCCATTATCAAACCTAAAGATCGAGATAATCGAAAATGAACTAGATCGATTTCAGTAGAATCTATATTACCAGCTAGTTTCTGGAATGTGATAGCTCCGAGCGCTGAACCACACAGAAGTAATGCAACAAGTACGGGCGTTGTTTCCAATTGTTGATTAATTGTACCGAATGACAGAGGAAATATTGGTGCTAAAACTAAGCCAGTGGCAGCACCGAGAATGAACAAACTTGTGCTTGTTAAACCAATTGTCCATACGAAAACAAGCCAAGCAATAGCAAGGGATAAACCGGCAAACCAAGCGATATTCAAACACATATTCACCGATAAAATCACCGAGAATATCGCTCCAAGCAATCGACCGATCTATAGTTGAAAAAGTCTTATATATATCAATACTTGAATTTACTTCTCTACATACCGAATACGAAAGCCAATAAACGATAATACCCCAACTTGCAGCACTATTCGAAATATGAAATCGTTCTGATGTCAGATATGTAAAGAAGAATTTTGAGAATGTTTGATCATTTCCACCAAGGAAAAAGAAGTAAGCAATGAATACAGCCGATAGAATCAATCCATATTGAAAATATCCCCGTCCACATGTTCGTGGCGAATAAGGAGAAGATGGTTGTTTTTTGACCGAAGTACTACTTCTCTCTGGATTCGTACTAACCACATCATAATTCATCTAAAATCAAAAAATAAATAGAAATTTGAGTTCGAGTATCCAATATTCATACCGATTGAACAATAAGCTTTTCTCGTCGATTTTTCAATTCCCAAATATAAAAGAACGTATGACCGCAAGCAATGACAGCACACAGAACTCCCGTAATCACATATGGAATCACAATATTTGATTTATTACCAGACGGTACCGTTGAATCCACTGTTTCGTTTGTCACAACAATAAACGTTGGTTTCTCTCGGCTGAGAAATGGACGAACAAGTAGATTCACAAAAACAGCACCTATACCATAGCCTAAATGCGCTGTATTTAATGGCGCTGTAGCATGTACACCCCAGATCGTTAATAAAATATTCGTTCCGCCTGTAAATAAAGAAGAAAAAAAAAACTCATTTCATCTCGAAAAAGGAGCACATTAGAAGTGCACCTAAATCTGAGAAGCCTTGAGCAGCTCCTTGAGTAAAAAATAACAGACACATCAATACCCATGATGTTACAAACGGTGTGATAAACATGACTGAAACGAATAAAAAACTGATTATAATAAATGCATGTATTTAATAATCGTTTACCCAAAGCGGGAATGATGAAAGCAAGTATCAACAGCGCATAGGAATGTTGTTTAACAATATTTTGTAGAACAATGCCGAGAATATTCGCAGCGAAATAACCCGCACTTCTCGAAGCTAAAATCGAGCCCATTCCATTGTAAAGAACGTTGATATTCGATGCCACTGCTTGCATTGTCGGGCCAATTATTTCCAAATGAAATCCCTGTTGGATTTCAAAAAAGATCTTTCATTTCTTCATGTTGATGGAAACACAAACTTACCAAAGTGATCCATGTTAGAACAAGAAATCCTGTTTTAACAAGATTCCACGGATGATCTAGATAAACTTTTATTCCTGATGCTTTTTGTTCCAACGATTCAACCGCCATCTAATAAAGTTACTGTCGAGTATCACAGCAAACCGAATGGAATTACGTTTCTTTTTTTTCGATTCAATCACAGAACATACGTATGTTTGTACAAGCACAAAAAAAACAGAATAAACTCTACGTGAAGAGAGAAAAAAAAGAAACATTTTGTAACTGAAATTCATTCAAATATGCCATGTACTTTGTTCAATGCGAAAGTTAAACGAAATAAAAAGCAAGTATTTAAACGAATAAATTAATCTACAATTTAATTTAATCAAGAAAAAGCGCTGAATAATTTATGCGATTATTTATTCGAACTGACGTGATAGATCGTTTGTTGCAGTGATTAACAAATCCCAGCGGACTTCATGTGTAATTTGTGAATAGTAGGCAAGACATTTTTTTTCTTTTATTTCTCTAGAGAGAATCAGTAGAGTACCTATGATTACATCGTTTTTTTGTTCTTTATTAACGTTTGTAATAGAGAGCAATTGTCATTCTGGCAAACATTCGCTATTTAAAAAAAGAAATTCAATGATCTAGTACGAGCGTGCTTCTCGCTGCGTACATAGACGCGTGCCTTTTTCTTCAACAAGTTGTCCTTTCTCTTTGTTGAAAAAAAAAGAAATGTAATACATGTAAACTTTGCACGACTTCCGCATTTAAGAACATGCTGTTCATCATTATTATGTTCGGATGTTTTACAACAATCTATCATCGACTTTTCCTTTGCATAACGTGATTCCGTTCTGATCTAATTACTGACGTATAACCGATTTAATGAAAATAGGATGTATGATTGATATAGTTGTATTGTATATAGATCTGTTTTGATTGTTCATTAATATTTCAAAATGTACGATTGACATGCAACATCAATGAAGAAAATTCGGAGGCAAATCGGATGAAATAACCGATGATATAGTTAAGAAGTACTTGTATACTTGACCTTTCCATTATCAATATATGCTTGTTATTCGTTGACAAACAAAATAGAAAAATGATACTTTTCATTTCGTTACATCTTCAAAGAGGATGTGTTTATATACTATGAATATGCAGCACGTGGCTGAAACTAATGTAGACAACGTGAGACGCAAGAGAGAGAGAGAGAGAAAGGGAGAGAACTTTTTTCTTTTTTTTCTCTTCCAGCGTTCTGTCAGTGCACTCAAAGCGCGTTGTTCTAGTACGAATGGTCACAGTGTGTCATAAAAGTTCATTGTCGGCATACTCGAGATCAATAAAAACCAAGTGCGAAAATACTCGAGTGTCATATTAAGTGTTCAATCAAAGCTATATGTAGACAGATGAATGGAAAATTTAATTATAGTCGAGAATCGAACGTTCTTGTTCTATTGCTTTGAGAATCGTCATGTTATGAAATGATATCTTATCATCTAACATCTGATAAAAATTCGAACACGAGTTACATCATAGATGAAAACAGAAGTCGTGCGAAACGAGAATGTCAATTCCCGATGAATACCTATGTCCAATTACAAGAGATATCATGACAAATCCTGTTCTATTGATCGAAGATGTACGTTTAAGATTGTATGATGTATTTCGCTGCGAAGAGCAATTTTTGAATACTTTAGGGATATTCATATGAAGAGAATGCTTTGAAATCTTGGCTCGAAAATCATAACACGTCGCCGATGACGAATAATTTTTTGAAAAATCGAACTTTCNTATCAACGAGTCTAAAGTCTCACTATAGGGAATTCGATAGTGTGTTTGAATAATAGTTAATAACAATATCACCTATTAATATAATAAAAACTCAATAATTATTGCCCTGCGATAGCATTGGTTTCGCTGATAGTGAGATTAAGCATTCTTAGATGATCATCTAGCTATACCAAAGCAAAGTACTGAAATAAAGATACTAATTTAAAATACTGGTTTGATTTTATATCGGATAGTAACGATGATGATAGAATGGGTGCTCTAGTGTGTAAAGTTATCATTATTGCGAAAGGAAACTTGAATCGGATGCTATGGGATTAGCATATCACCACAAAAATCACTCACAATACAACGTTTTCGTGCTGATATACGATACTCAGACTTCTCTGCAATCCAGAGAATTCAAAAGCCTTCATCAACAACAAAATACATTTTCGACACTTACCACAAGAATCTTTTTGTAGAGTAAATCTTTGAATTCGTCTACCGTTTGCATCACAAACAAATAAATTTCCATTCACATCGAAACTTAATCTAGATGGGTCATAAAGTCGATATTCTTTTATTTCTTTCGCAATACATCCAAGTAAACATTGAAATCCATGTGGTCCTGATCGAACTATACGGCCATTTCCATAGTCCAGGATAAAAAGATATTTTTCATGATCTAATACAATTGACCAAGGCTTCAACAGTGAAATTGTAAAATCCAATGAACCTTGTCCTGCTACTGTCGTCGCATTTCTTTCACCCGAATGAAACAATTGAATTCGATCATTGTGCCGATCTGCGACATATAAATCCAAATTTGTATCAACAAAAATCCCTATGGGACTGCTTAATTGATATGCAGCAGAGCCTCCAGAGCCTGTGCCAGCTACAATCACTATATCCGTTTCCTTATCCTTGTACAAGGACCTTTTTATAACAACATCCTCCCAAGCCATTGAACAATATAAATTATTATTGACATCGATAAAAAGATCAGCACATATGGACTCACCATTCATAACATGAACAAAACTATCTGTACTTGCTATCCATTTAGAAATTGTATTATTAAGATAGGCAATATAAATATCACCATTATCGATTACGAATATAGATGATATTTCTACCTTAGATAAGTAGCTAATCGATTTCGGATGGGAATGATCCTTATACCAAACTGATATGACATCTTCTTTTCCAGAATTAACGTATATTGTATTGTTTGTATCAATAAACAGAATAAGCGGTAGACTTCTAGACGTTTCTGTAGCAGTGAACAGTTCTCCTTTCGAATTCCATTTTACTGTTGGACAAAATTTTGGTTGATTAAATGAAACAGCTACAATTGAAATGAAATAAAATTAAAATTTCTCAAAAATATAATTAACACAGATGAATAATTAGTTCATTTTTTACCATTACCTAAGATTTCATTGATTAGAATCGTCAGAATTAAAACACGAATCATACTGAAATGATTAAACTTGAAAGTCGTCAGACAAGAATCTTTGCACCATGAAATAAAGTAAATGAGATTTCTTGTACATGATATTTTCTTTATTTATATCCTTGTCACACTATATCGATCATATTTCAAAACTCCAATATCTTCGCATATTAAAATTTTTTATTTTGCATAAAAATAATAAATCTAAGATGATTACGCATATTGAATTATAAACTGACAAGATTTGATTTATCACTTGAACATGATATTCCAAAATTTTTAACAGAAAATAATATATAAACTCTAACACAGCAATAATATGATTTTTCTTTAATCACGTTCTTTTTTGAACCCAAGTCAAAGAGTACGGAGCGGTTCCCATAGAAAAGCACCGGAAATCACTGGAACATGGAAGCAGTATTTCGACCGGAAATTTCGGGATTTTTTCCGATGATTCCCGGTTAGTTCCTGTCGGAAAGCACATGAAACCCACTGAAATTTACCGGAAAAAATCCCAAAATTTCCGGTCGGAATACTGCTTCCATGTCCCAGTGTTTTCCGGTGCTTTCCTGCAGGATCCGGACGGCGGAACGTACGACATAGAAATGTGACCTTTCTCTTGAGTCATATCTTTTCAATCTATGAATACTCCTGTATGTACTCTCTATTGAAAATTCGTTATAATTTATTTAGTCTCATATATTTCTTGATTAGATTATTTAAAAATTTGAATAAAAAATTATCTTTTTCAAGTAAAATCGATTCTATATTATCGATTATTGTTATTTGAGGAAGATTGATGTTGAATCGATAAACAATTTTGAATAGATTGAATCGAATTAGTATTTGGAACACTTTCCACCCGTAGTTTCCATAAAGTATTTGAACTTAATGTTTCCTTATTTCCAAAAACAATCATTGCACCTTTTGCTCGTGTTAAAAATACATTCATTCATTGTTGATTATCCAAAAAAATCAATTCCACAATCATCATTTGATGGTACTAATGATATAAGAATAATTTCTTTTCCATGTCCTTGAAAACCATTGATCGTTCGGACTTCAAGACCTTTTGGAATTCGATTCTTTCCTAGTTTTTGTGCAATTTCTTTTACTTGTTTTGTACGGGTCGCAATCACTTTGCCGACGCCGTTTTGCCGACAAAAATTTTATAAAAATACAACTACTAAAAGCAGTTTTGAAATTCAACAATTTAGTAGCATGATTCATTGTTATGTTCTCCTCTTACTTATATAGATACATATATGTATATACAACATCCTTGATAAACATGCATCGTTTCTTTCTTCTCTCCTTATCACATGTGATACTTTCCAAATGCTTTTTCGAACCTTGTTTTCGATTATTTTGTTCTTTATCAGATTAAGTGATTTGTCTGTGGCCGTTATCTAAAGAGATTCTAGTATCGAGTACAACAAGATAATCGATTCTTTGCCATTCAACTGAAAAACAGTCGGATGTTGTTGAGATACCCAGGTCGAACAATCCCATACTCGGATCCGATCGGATCCAGCATCGGATTTGTTGACCTGGGTATATGTATAGAAATGGAAGAAAAGCAACAATGTAGAAGGTAGCGTCTTGAAGTAATATCCAATGACGCTAACATTACAGCGATAAACTTTTTCATTCAATCAAGGAGATTCGCAATGACTCATGGTAGAGACGTGAGTGACTCAAAGATCTGATGACGTGATAAAAGAAAGAAAATAAATTGCTAGTCGTGTTTCACCGTTTCTAGGCGAGAAAAACATGTTCTTGCACAACGTGTGTAAAGTCTTATTTTTCAAAGGGAAGTACACAATGATATGATACATATCTCTTTCTACTATAATTTAGATGAATGCAGAAATAGATGTCACAATTGTACTGTATTGTCGTAATTGCAAACGAACATTCAAAAATGGCGAACACTGGTACAGTTGTCTGACATGTACCAATTATAATCTTTGTCATATATGTAAAGTGACAAATCCATCAGTACACAAGCATGATTTTGTTTGTAAGTTTTTGATGGATTATGGCATAGAAAAGATTTGCACAAGAATCGATCTGGCCAGTCGAATCTTGACAGCAATTGATTTCAATTGGCAAAAACCATGTTTTGGTACAAGAGATAGATCGAGCACAAACCCAGATGAATATTTAGATTCATATTCGTGGCAAACATTCGCAGCAGTGGGTGATCGAATCAAGAAGTTCAGTTTTGGATTGCAAAACTTGATGCAATCACGTGAATACTTAGGCATCTGCGCAGCGAATCGACCGGAATGGATTATTACGGATCTTGCATGTCTTCTACAAAGTATTGTTAGCGTACCAATTTATTGTCAATTAAGCAATCGTGAACTGGCGTTCATTATTAATAATACGTGTATATCAGTGATTGTATGTGATCGCGAGATGTTACTTAGATTTATAGAAATTCATTCCCAATGTTCAACATTTAAACATCTTATTTGCATGGACCCCGTTCCTGAAACTCTTTCTAGTAAATAAACAGTGCGCGACATCGATATGCTTCAACAGTGCATTGTTATACTTTTAGGAACGAGCAGTCTTAGTATTCATTGTATGAACGATATTGAAAATAAGAATTCAACTAAATTACGCGAGTATGTCATTAATCAACCCGATGATTGTGTAACCATTGTATATACAAGTGGAAGTTCAGGGTTTCCAAAGGGTGCAATGTTATCTGAAAAAGTGTATCGAGCGACGTATCCAATACGACGAATTTCGTCGACTGAAGAACGTGTACGTTTTTGTTATCGACCATTAGCATGGATTACTGATCGCAAGGGTGCCATTGCGACCTTTTTAGAAGGAGGATGTACTGGATTTTCAACGGGTAATGTAACTCAATTGATGGAGGAGTTAACATTGATTGCGCCAACATTTTTCTCCGCACCTCCTACATTTTGGAATAAGATCTACTCGGAGTTTCACACGACACTTTCGATGTCAACAAACGCAACTGAACAGCAACTTTTAGAAAAGTTTTCAAAACTCATTCCTGCACGATGTCGAGTAATTTCTATCGGGGGTGCTATGACTAGTCCAATTGTGTTGAAATTCATCGAACAATGCTTCTCTCATTGTAAAATAGTCGAAGCTTATGGAACAACGGAGTGTGGACGAATTACATTCAATTATACGTTTTTATCAACAATGATCGATTATCGTCTTGAATCAGTGAATGAAATGGGATACACAATCGAAGATCGACCATACCCACGTGGAGAATTACTGGTTAAAACTGCTCAGATGTTTTCCGAATATATTAATAATATTGAAGAAACACAAGCTGCTTTGACTGAAGATGGGTTCTTTCGCACTGGTGATATTG
The DNA here is from genome assembly GCA_905250025.1 of Adineta ricciae. Classification (NCBI taxonomy): domain Eukaryota; kingdom Metazoa; phylum Rotifera; class Eurotatoria; order Adinetida; family Adinetidae; genus Adineta; species Adineta ricciae. The sequence goes on along the minus strand of CAJNOJ010000380.1, from coordinate 51,837 downwards.
TTGAGTTGCGTGGGAAAATAGACGGCAAACCTGATCTCCATGTAATCGACCGAAAGAAAAATTTCTTTAAACTGGCTCAAGGACAATTTGTCTCGCCTGAGTCTCTCGAAGGCATCTATCTACAAAGTTTATTTATCGATCAAATTTACATCTATGGAGATGGTCTTGATAACTGCGTTAAAGCAGTTATCGTACCCAACAAAGAATATGTGCGACGACTTACAGAAGCTCATGACTTGAGTGAAACGGATTCGCATGATTTCGTTTATAATGCAATTATGAATGATCTGCAAACCATCGGTGTTAAAGAATCACTGCAAAAGTATGAAATTCCCTCGAAGATAATTCTAGAATCCCAACCGTTCACGCCAGAAAATGGCCTTTTGACATTATCCATGAAGCTTTGCCGTTATAAATTAGCCGCACATTATGCAGATCGATTAAAAGAGGATAGAACTGTCGATGATCAGATAAAAGACATGATCGAATCCATTACTGGACAACAGTTGTTAATAGATCAGAACAGACCTATTTCTATCACGATGGGTGCAGATTCATTGACAGGTTTACGACTATCACATATGATTCGGAAGGATCTAGGTGTATCTATACCACTTCAGGTCTTATTCGAATCGAATATGACTTTGCAACGACTTGCTAATTTCGTTAAAGATCCTTCGCAATCATTGCCTTCTTCGACTGAAGCCATTATACCACAATTATTAAATGATGCGAAACTGGAATTAAATATTACTGTGAAAGAACTTAGAATTAAGTCTGCTTGTCCAACAAGAATTTTTCTTACTGGAGCAACTGGATTTGTTGGTGCCTTTATTCTTGCAGAAATGCTTCGAATTCATCCGATCTGCTGCAAATTTGTATGTTTAGTTCGTTGTAAATCTCTGTCGGTCAGTCCTCTCCATCGTATTCGTGAAAACATGATATTTCTTCAGCTATGGAAGGAAGAATATCAAGAACGACTTCTTCCTCTTCAAGGTGATCTAGCTGAAGATCGTTTTGGTCTTGATACGAATACATACGCAGATCTCGCCGATCAGATCGACCTCATTGTTCATTGCGGTGCAACAGTTAATTTTGTTTTACCATACAATATACTCTATCGTCCAAATGTTCTCGGCACTCTCGAAGTCATCCGTTTTGCATGTCATGTCTCTTCAGCATGTATACCAATACAGTACATATCAACCATGAGCGTTTTACCTTCCAGAATGACACATGGCACACCAATTGATACGATTCCTCCGGATCATCTTAGAAATGGATATTCACAGAGTAAATGGGTGGCAGAAAAACTAGTAGCAAAAGCGCAACATCTCGGACTTCCTGTTGCTATCTATCGACTTGGATCGATTGGTGCTCATACTCTAACAGGTGCCTGCAATCGACATGACATCAATACATTAATCATAAGCACTATAATGAAGATGAGCTGTTATCCTGAAAGTTTGGTTAAGAGAAGATTGAAAGAACTATCAGTCGATCTGGCCGTGCAAGATATTGTTTCATTAGATCACCTTCAATTGAATAGTTATCAGAAAACCTATCATGTTGCAAATACAACCAATGGAATATCATATCGTGATGTTGTTGAAATGATTCGTAATTGTGATATTCAACTCGAATGTGTCTCTGATCTTGAATGGCGCGCGCGGTTGTCATCGCCAGAAAACCAGACCGATACATTAAAGAATGCCAGAGAAGTTCTCTTGCATTACGCGATCGCATCGACTGGTGAACAAGAAGATAATCAAATACCGCAGTTAGATTTATTATATCCTCAGATGATCAAATGGATCTTGTTTATTCGAAATAAGCTTTTATAAACTTTGCCTTTTGCTCATATCGCTTCAGGTGGTGTCTCTAAATGTTATTTATCTTCTTGTTCAGTGACATTTTCCGGAGCAAGCGTGACGCCATTCGTTACTGAAGTTTGTGTATCGAATGAAGTTTTTCTTTGATGAGCAAAATAAACAGATTCGGCCGCAAAATAAAGAATGACGTTCACTGCTATGCCAGCAGTGTACAACGTTATAAAATGCCTTGCATCCCTGTCAATAACATCACCTGAAATAAAAATAGAGATTGTCGGGAAAGTGAGAACATCTTTCCTAGATCAAATGAGTTTTACCAGATATTTTCGAGAAAAGAACTCCACCAATTGCTTCGCCGCTGTACAGATAAGCGAGAGCAACATGTGTCACTTGCATTCGTTCACTGATGTACGCCATCGATAAAGGAAATAGCGCTCCCAAGACCGCACCAGCAGCAGTGCCAAGAATACATAAACTTGTGCTCGTCGCGCCAACTACCCAGATAACGATCAACCAGATAATACCAACACACAAACCGCTAGTCAGAATGACACTTAAAATTATACTGGTTGCCACATAAACACAAAGAATTGCTACAGGGATTCGACTCGCCTAGATTCAAATAGATATAGTATCTCTATCATGTTCACTAAACTTTGTGTACATACAGCATTCGTTAGCCAAAACAGAATGTTGTCTAGATTCGCTTCGCTATTTGATACATTGAATCGATCCGATTTGAGAAAGGTGAAGTAGAACGCCGGAAATCCTAGTTCATTTCCACCAACAGCAATGATATAGCAAATGAATATGATGCAAAGCGTTAAGCCATATCGATAATCTCCATAACCAAATGTTCGAGGAGAATATGGAGATGGGACTTCTTCATCTTGTCCTCCATTGGATGTAAGTGTACCGTAGTCACTCTAAATAGTATTTACATCTAATAATTATTACAAATGTTCTTCTAATATTTCTGAATACTACCTGTTTGAATTCTAATCTTTCTTTCTTATTTTTCGCTTCTCGAAAGGCGAGGAACAGATGTCCGAGAGCGATCAAAGCACATAAACTTCCCGTGATAAAATACGGAATACTGATATTAAACTGTGCACTTTTGGTTGCGCTGACAACAGTTAGGGTTGAATTGATTCCGCTAACATTGGTATCGTTATGAGACGCCCCTTGTTTCGTAAGAAATGGATAAATGAATAGATATACGAAAACACCTCCCGTTCCAACACCCGCACGAGCAACACTAAAAGGTGCTGCAAAATATAAGTTCCACATTGTTAGTAAGATGTGAGTTGCGCATAGATCTGTTAAACCATAAGTTATTCCTTGCAAGAAGAATAGAGCTGTCATTAATATCATTACTTTGACAAATGGAACGCTAAACATCACTAAAATATAAACAATGTCACAGTATCAATCCGATATTTCACTTAGTTTATTCGTACCGATTGTTGCAAGGACGAATGCAACAGTCAGAATAGGGTACGCATATTTCTTGATGGCTCCATGTTGAATGATAACGAATAGATTGGCTATCAAATAACCGAAATTTCTTGCCGCAACAACGGACCCCATTTGACTATAACTAACATTCATATTTATTGCTATTGTCGGCATTGTCGGACCAATTAACTGAACTTGAAAATTCTAGTTATACGAACAAAGTTTATAAAATCTATCGAAGTTTTTTACAATTACCATCACTAACCAAGTGAGAAAAAGATATCCCGTCTGAATTACTTTCCATGAGTCAGAGAAATAGACTCTCCAATCTAGTTGTCGTTGAATATTGGTTTCTTTACGCATATACCACACGTACAAATATACTGCTTGGATATCTAGATCGCTCGCAAGAAAAAACGTACGAATGAAACGAAAAAGAATATGACTGAGTGCTTGCACCACGTGTGTTTTGCTGTTACACATGCAAATTCGATATAAATACAATGATTGTTTGTGTATAAAAAAAAAGGTTCTCTTTTTTCTGTTCTGACTTACCTGTATATTATAAACATATCATCAAAATCGGTGGACAGTATGACATTGAACGGTTACAACGTAGTTTTGGCCTGCTCTATTTAAATTCTAAACAAACAGCATCATTTTTAACTCACAGCATAATTTCTGTTTACATATGGCATTCACGAATCAAAAGAGTGACGCGATTTCTTCTTTGGATGTAAGTGCACTATGTATTCACATTTGGCGTTACAAATATGCCTAAGAGCGACCAAGTCGCAGCTATGTCTTTAGACAAATTTATTTTGTAAATACGAATACAACATGTTATTTCGTTTCGCGATCAAGATTTTCAGGCAAAAGTGTTGCGGTCGCTGTGTCAGAAGATTGTGCATTCGAAAGGTTTTTCCTTCGATGAAAGTAGTAAACGCCATTTGAAAGAATATAGAGAAGAATTGCTGCCAACGTGGAGATAAAAAATAATGTCGGGAAATAATTTGGATCGTGATCCATTATATAGCCTAACAGATACCAGTTTAAAAAGAATTATTTTGCAAGTTCGATCGGTTTCTACCTGTTGTTTGGTGAAACACTAGTGCACCTAGCGCCGAACCAGAATAAACGTAAGCGATAAGTACGGGCGTCACTTTTAATCGTTCGTTAATAAATGCCAATGATAATTGAACCAGCGGTGCCATTGCTAATCCAGTAAAGGTGCCGAGAATAAGCAACTGAGCAATTATCCAGTCACTACTCCATATCCAGAGGAGCCACAGAACTGCAACATATAAACTACCAAACCAGGCTATATTCGATAGAGTAAATGTGGAAAAGTATATAGCTAAAACACATACCAGTAATCGACCGACCTAAGTATGAGAACAAAAAACCGTTTTCAAGTCTTTGTTCGTATATTTCACGAAGTTGTTTGTGTTACGCAAACGATTTCGAACACATACTATATTTGCTATCCAAAACAGGATATTACCCCAGTTAGCAGCACTGTTCGATAAGTTCAGTTTATCAAGTTTTAAATAAGTGAAAAAGAAGAATCCAAATGTGTGATCATTTCCACCGACGAAAAACATGTAACAAATGAATATGATACAAAGGGTTAAGCCATATCGATAATCTCCATAACCAAATGTTCGAGGAGAATACGGAGATGGGACTTCTTCATCTTGTCCTCCATTGGATGTAAGTGTACCGTAGTCACTCTAAATAGTATTCACATCTAGTAATTATTACAAATGTTCTTCTGATATTTCTGAATACTACCTGTTTGAATTCTAATCTTTCTCTCTTATTTTTCGCTTCTCGAAAGGCGAAGAATAGATTTCCGAGAGCGATCAAAGTGCATAAGCTTCCTGCGATTAAGTATGGACCAATGATATTGAACTTTTCACTGCTCATATGGTTTACAGATGCTCCCGTCTCAATAAGAAACGGACGAACAAGCAGAATTGCCAGGAGAGCACCAATTCCATAGCCGGTATGCATAGCGCCTAACGGTGGTGCTGAATCAATACCCCATATCGTGAGTAAAAGATGAGTTCCAGCTGAAAAATAAGAAAGTGACATTATACTTCGGGATGAGATATAGCTCATTCCTACTGACCTATATCTGTTAAGCTCAGGGATACTCCTTGAAAGAAAAAAAGAACATACAAAAGTATCACTGACTTCACAAATGGAACACTGAACATGACTAAAAAAAGAAAACAAACGAGATTTACAAGCATTTTCTTTTCGATTTATTCGATATACCAATAGCTGGTAAAATGAATCCACATGTCAAAACAGGATATGAATGGTTGTCAACGGTATGTTGAAGAAAAATTCCAAGGCAATTCGCGATTAAATAACCCAAACTTCTGACGGCAGTCAAAGCACCCATTTCAGTATAATGACTATGAATACTTGCTGCTAGTGTTGGTATTGTCGGCCCAACTAATTCGACATGAAAACCCTATTTCAACGAAAGTCGTGTGATATTCTCTAATGTTTTCAAACTTACCAAGACAATCCATGTCAGAATAATGTATCCAGTTTGTATTGATTTCCATGGATAACTGAAATAAATGCTGAATTCTGATTGTCGTGAATGAAAAAGCTCTGTGGACATTTATCACAGATATTTCGGTTTATTATCGATATAGCTGACGCGCAAAGTTACAATCGAAGGGAAAAACAAGTGTCGTCTACTGTTTTCACCATGTGTACGTTTTCCTATTGAAAGCATCGATCAGACAAACACGAGCGTCGTCGATACATGTGCAAATCGTGTATATCCCTTCGCCTTACGATCATCCACCTGTAAACCATAAAAATATTGACAAGCAATGAGCATTATGCAACAAAAAGAACGATCAAGTAACTTCATTTCAATAGAAATGTCCTGTATTATTCTTCTTATCAAATTTATTAAATGAAAACAAAAAAAATGTTATTAGCCATTCTGATTTCTTAAATATTCGTTCATCTCTTTTTCCTCTAGGCTGATACGCTCAGGTAAGAACGGAGCACCCCTGATAACTGAGCCACGTGCGTGCGACGAAGTTTTTCTTCGGTGAACAAAATGAATGACATTCGATGCAATATAAAGAATAATCGACACCAGCATACAAATGATCAACAATGTCGGGAAATGATCGGAATTACGATCCATTATCAAACCTAAAGATCAAGATAATCAAAAATGAACTAGATCGATTTCAGTAGAATCTATATTACCAGCTAGTTTCTGGAATGTGATAGCTCCGAGCGCTGAACCACACAGAAGCAATGCAACAAGTACGGGTGTTGTTTCCAATTGTTGATTAATTGTACCGAATGACAGAGGAAATATTGGCGCTAAAACTAAACCAGTGGCAGCGCCGAGAATGAACAAACTTGTGCTTGTTAAACCAATTGTCCATACGAAAACAAGCCAAGCAATAGCCAGAGATAAACCGGCAAACCAAGCGATATTCAAACACATATTCACGGATAAAATCACCGAGAATATTGCTCCAAGCAATCGACCGATCTATAGTTGAAAAAGTCACATATATATATTAATACTTGAATTTACTTCTCTACATACCGAATACGAAAGCCAATAAACGATAATACCCCAACTTGCAGCACTGTTCGAAATATGAAATCGTTCTGATGTCAGATATGTAAAGAAGAATTTTGAGAATGTTTGATCATTTCCACCAATGAAAAAGAAGTAAGCAATGAATACAGCCGATAGGATCAATCCATATTGAAAATATCCTCGTCCACATGTTCGTGGCGAATAAGGAGAGGATGGTTGTTTTTTGACCGTAGTACTACTTCTCTCTGGATCCGTACTAACCACATCATAATTCATCTAAAATAAAAAATAAATAGAAATTCTAGTTCGAGCGCCCAATATCCATACCGATTGAACAATAAGCTTTTCTCGTTGATTTTTCAATTCCCAAATATAAAAGAACGTATGGCCGCAAGCAATGATAATACATAGAACTCCCGTAATCACATATGGAATCACAATATTTGATTTACTATCAAACGGTACCGTTGAATCCAATGTCTCATTTGTCGCAACAACAAACGTTGGTTTTTCTCGGCTGAGAAATGGACGAACAAGTAGATTCACGAAAACAGCGCCTATACCATAGCCTAAATGCGCTGTATTCAATGGCGCTGTAGCATGTACACCCCAGATCGTTAATAAAATATTCGTTCCGCCTGTAAACAAAGAAGAAAAAACCCTCATTTCATCTCGAAAAAGAAACACATTAGAAGCGCACCTAAATCTGAGAAGCCTTGAGCAGCTCCTTGAGTAAAAAATAACACACACATTAATATCCATGATGTTACAAACGGCGTGATAAACATGACTGAAACGAACAAAAAAAACGGATTATAATAAATGCATGTATGTAATAACCGTTTACCCAAAGCGGGGATAACGAAAGCAAGTATCAAAAGCGCATAGGAATGTTGTTTAACAATATTTTGTAGAACAATGCCGAGAATATTCGCAGTGAAATAACCCGCACTTCTCGAAGCTAAAATAGAGCCCATTCCATTGTAAAGAACGTTGATATTCGATGCCACTGCTTGCATTGTCGGGCCAATTATTTCCAAATGAAAGCCCTGTTGGATTTCAAGAAAGATCTTTTCATTTCCTCATGTTGATGGAAACACAAACTTACCAAAGTAATCCATGTTAGAACAAGAAATCCTGTTTTAACAAGATTCCACGGATGATTTAGATAAACTTTTATTCCTGATGCTTTTTGTTCCGACGATTCAACCGCCATCTAATAAAGTTACTGTCGAGTATCACAACAAACCAAATGGAATTACGTTTCTTTTTTTCGATTCAATCACACAGAACATACGTATGTTTGTACAAGCACAAAAAAAAGAATAAATTCTATGTGAGAAGGAAAAAAAACGAAAAATTTTGTAACTTAAATTCATTCACATATGCCATGTACTTTGTTCAATGCGAAAGTTGAACGAAATAAAAAGCAAATATTTAAACGAATAAATTAATCTACAATTTAATTTAATCAAGAAAAAGCGCTGAATAATTTATGCGATTATTTATTCGAACTGATGTGATAGATCGTTTGTTGCAGTGATTAACAAATCCCAGTGGACTTCATGTGTAATTTGTGAATAGTAGGCAAGGCATTTTTTTTCTCTCTTATTTCTCTAGAGAGAATCAGTAGAGTACCTATGATTACATCGCTTTTTTGTTCTTTATTAACGTTTGTAATAGAGAACAATTGTCATTCTGACAAACATTTGCTATTTAAAAAAGAAATTCAATGATCTAGTACGAGCGTGTTCCTTGTTGCGTACATAGACGCGTGCCTTTTTCTTCGCCAAGTTGTCCTTTCTCTTTGTTAAAAAAAAAAGAAATGTAATACATGTAAACTTTGCACGACTTCCGCATTTAAGAACATGCTGTTCATCATTATTATGTTCGGATGTTTTACAACAATCTATCATCGACTTTTCCTTTGCATAACGTGATTCCGTTCTGATCTAATTACTGACGTATATCCGATTTAATGAAAATAAGATGTATGATTGATATAGTTGTATTGTATATAGATCTGTTTTGATTGTTCATTAATATTTCAAAAATGTACGATTGACATGCGACATCAATGAAGAAAATTCGGAGACAAATCGGATGAAATTGCAGAACAACCGATGATATAGTTAAGAAGTACTTGTGTACTTGACCTTTCCATTGTCAATATATGCTTGTTATTCGTTGACAAACAAAATAGAAAAGTGATACTTTTCATTTCGTTACATCTAATTCAAAGAGGATGTGTTTATATACTATGAATATGTAGCACGTGGATGGAACTAATGTAAAGAACGTGAAACGCAAGAGAGAGGGAGAGAACTTTTTTTCTTTTTTTTTATCTTCCAGCGTTCTGTCAATGCACTCAAAGCGCGTTGTTCTAGTACGGATGGTCACAGTGTGTCATAAAAGTTCATTGTCGACATGCTCGAGATCAGTAAAAACAAAGTGCGGAAATCCTTGAGTGTCACATTAAGTGTTCAATCAAAGCTATGTAGACAGATGAATGGAAAAAATGATTATAGTCAAGAATCTAACGTTCTTGTTCTATTGCTTCGAGAATAGTCGTGTCATAAAATGATATCTTATCATCTAACATCTGATAAAAATTCGAACACAAGTTATATCATACATGAAAACAGAAGTCGTGCGAAACGAGAATGTCAATTCCTGATGAATATCTATGCCCAATTACGAGAGATGTCATGAAAAATCCTGTTCTATTGATCGAAGATGTACGTTTGAAATTGAATGATGTACTTGTTTGCGAAGAGCAATTTTTGAATACTTTAGGGATATTCATATGAAGAGAATGCTTTGAAATCTTGGCTCGAAAATCATAACACGTCGCCGATGACGAATAATTTTTTGAAAAATCGAACTTTCATCTCGAACCGAGCATTGAAATCCTTGATCAACGACTTTCTGTCTCACAAACGCATCACGTCCGAGAAATTATCTCGTGAATTTTTATCATTCAAAATTCTCACTAGACGACCATATGTGGATTGGAAATCGAAACCAACAATCACAATTATCCTATCAGTGCTAGGACCATGTCAAGTCGGCAAAACAATTTTAAGTCAATGTCTTCAATACGGTCATTGGCCGGCAAATATGCCAATTCCGCCTTCGACTATCGGATGTGATCTGTTATTTTATCACTTAAGTAAATTGTTCAAAGAGCAGTTTGCCGTTGCCCTCCGATTGAATGATCCATCTGGTCAGGATCGATTTGAATCTGTAACAAATCTTTATTTTCGACAATGTCATGGAGCGCTGCTTTTAACTGACATGACAAATCCAGAGAGTCTCGAACGATTAGAGCAATATTGGTACCCGAGATTGAAACAATTGAGCGTCAATCCTGTCGAGGTCATTCTCGTCTGTACTAAATTGGATCTGTTCGAGAAACAGGAGCCGGTATATCGCGAAGCCTACCTTCGCCGTGTCGAGCAATTCGCTACTAAACATCAGATTCCAATAGTCCATGTCTCTGCCTACCGTGGTGACAATATCGAATACCTTTTCAAACGAATGATCATCCAAATTATGGAAAATGATGAAATAATCGATCCGTTAGTCGCGCAAGCTCTTTCTTGTGTAAAACAAAAACCTGTCAAGAAAACGTCTCCCTGTTGTCTGTAAGATTTCATCAAATGTAAGATCGAATGTATTTATCACTAAAGAATTATTTTCTAAAGTAAAAATCTACTATGAAATGCTCCTCAAATCTTATTTTCCACCTGTTGTACCCATGCCCATCGCTGTCTTAAACGTATCATAGATCCACCATTGTAAAGCAGCAATCGTGCCAATCATAATAATTCGTGTTCCTAAACCTTTGGTACAAAGGTTCCAAACACCGAAATCTCGACTAATTTGTTGAATAGACTTATTTTTGTACTGCGGCTTAGCCATTAATGAAACAAGTGAATCACCGGGATGCGAAACAACGGCACAGAGAATGCCAGCAAGATAACCAGCAGCAAATGTAATACCCAATTGTGTTGTTTTGGAATAACTTGATTTTGGTTCGGTAAAAACATGAGTGTAAAACATCTGAACAGTCTAGAAAAACATTTGCATAGAATAACAACATCTTATTTTTCTTTCTTTGGTAAACAGAACACTTACTTTTTCAAAAAAATAAAATTTCGTTACAGTATATGGAATTTGACGTGACCATAATGGAATGATTGATCCATATGGAAATCGTGTTGATTTTCGATCTTTATTCATGGCTATGGTAGCTGGAATTAAGGCAGTTGGAAATGTACCGGGTGTGCTCGTTTGAACTTTGACTTTGACCATTTCCATTGGACATAAGGCTAAACAACCACAGAATTCAGCTGCTGCTGCACCTGATAACCAAATCCAATCGCGATATCTATGAGCGTAGTCATAACCAACGAGATTAGATAGAGAATCTTTGAAAACTTCGTAAAGTCCGAATTTTAAAGCTCCTTGAGGTGAATATCCTAAGATTGTCGGCTCCCATCCTTTCCATATCGCTCGACTACCTTCTTCGCGAAGTATTGTTCGAAGACTGCCGAATAAACTTTTGTACTTTTCTGGATCAACTTGCATATTACATTTTGTGACATCCAATGGTGTTATTGCCAGGTGTGTCGAACCGCAGGCTAATGCACCACCAATAAGACATTTTCCATAGTAGATATTATCATGCGGAACGACACCAGCAGTTCGAGCATTCCACGCTTTATTCATGATCTATCTGAAAACACATATAAGAAAGAAAGAGAGATGACGTTTGAGCTCGAACTGTTCTAGACGTCAGACATCGTATGATGATTATCGATTGTGCCGTGATGAAGGCGCCATGTTGTATAGAAACAGTACAAGAGAAGAGTAAATACAATTTTGTGTGACTCAAGTTTGTTATTCGTAATTCAAAAAAAATTTTTTTTTCTCTCTTAGATGCAACCAGGGAAAGAAAACATTTGTGGTTGCAACCGTGGCAAGAGTAATGCTTCTCGATTCGCGATGATCATAGGGAGAAAAGAAAAACTTTTTTTCTCTATCCAAGAAGAGAAACTCCACTAACGGCAGTCGGGTTTGTTACAATTGTTCGCCAGTTGGAATGATCTCAGAGTCTGACATCTATTGAACATCATGTTGAGTAATAATACACAATGCTTAAAGTGTAAATCTCTTCCATTCGATCATCCAACGATATAAACAATATTCCTAGATGTGTTTGATTCTATGCTAAATAGATCTTCATCAGCTCTGATTTAAATCACCCAGAAAACAAATGAATAAATTGAGTTCCAAACATAGCTACAATAACAATTAGCTATTTGAGGATTGTTATTACATTTCTTGTGCTTCTTTTCTTTCTCTTTCTTTCATCCGTTTTTTCGTTTCAACATACACTCGACTATTCATCATAGTTATCTCTTATTAGAGTATAATCTATATGAAAGAAACGTGAAAGAATGTTATAAACCAGGTCATTCTCATATCCGCCCTCAAAACGATGAAGTGTTGTTTGAGAGTGAATCACAGTTCGAATACGTTGATCTAGTTCACATAGAAATACGAACTGATTCAGATAAGATCACATTCTTTTGTAACTTTTGTCCAAAAGTGAAACACAAAGGACGGCTTTTATTTAATGATACGTCGTGAAATACGAGAACTCTAAATATTTAGAATTCCAAGGCCCTCGCTTTCTCTTTTTTTTTCTTTCAGTATTCAATTTTCGCCCACGTAAATACTTGATGATTATATAGATGATATATTAATATTTGTAAAATATACTCAATTGCACGGACCAGACTTGAATCACATTGACGAAAAAAAAAACTATGAACGAAGCGCTGTAAGACAGTTGTCAATGTGAAAGTTGAGACGTAAACTAACATAATTTATTCATCAGCGTATATGTACAGCAAAAACGAAACGAGATAAAAAAATGAAATTGGATCTTTCCCTCGACCTTCATTTCAAATGCAAAGACGAAAAGAAAAAAGAAAAACTTGGAGACAAATATAAAAACCGCATCGATCAACTCCTGATGCGATTTTAGTCAAAGGAGAAGCAAAAAATGTCTTATGATACGAATAAGAGCCAGCAGGAGAAAGAGAACACAGCACTTGTTTCATATCGTCGAAATGCACATTTCGGATCATCTGTTCAATACACGTCGTCGATTGTGATCAATCTTCGACGATTACAGAACGATCTTAAAACTCAACACGAACACGAACGAGAAGCACTGAACGAGCTCAATCAACGTTTCAGCGTTTTCGTCGATCGCGTCCAAGCGTTAGAATCACAAAACTCAAAGTATCGTTCTGAGCTCGCTAATCTTCGACGAACGTCATCCGGTGATAGCGGAATTGACTTACAATGGAATGAACGTTATTTCAGTGCACGCTCCGACTTAACCGCACTACATCACGCAACGCTCGATTGCGAATCTGATTTAGATTGGTATCACGCGCAAGTCGGAATCTATCAACAATTGATTGATACAGAGCAGCAGTGGAGAGACAAACGTTTAGCCAAACTCGAACAAGAACTGAAACAAGCGGCAGCGGAATTGAATACGTTGCGTCTATCGTACACAGATTTAGAACGATTGAGTATAAATCAGTACGGAGAACGCGACGAAGTCTTCAAGCAATATCTAGCAGTATCCTATGATTTGTGCAATGTGAAGAAACAACGAAAGAAATGGAATTTGAATTTGGAAACGTTGAAAAATTACATTGCGTTCTATAAAAATATACGATCGTTTTCAGCAAAGTTGGTTGATGTTATAAAAAAAAAAAAAGAAAGATTTTTATTGGAATTTTTTGCGTTGTAGAAGTTATGAATCGACGGTTATTAATGTTGGTAACCCGGCAGAATACTGGGCTGTCGAATTGGATGAATCCATCAAGAAGATTCGTCGCGATTTCGAAACGTTCTACGCGACAATTTATCGCGAAATGACAACGTATTACGAAACGAAAATGGAAGATTTAGACAAAGNCAATATTCCTAGATGTGTTTGATTCTATGCTAAATAGATCTTCATCAGCTCTGATTTAAATCACCCAGAAAACAAATGAATAAATTGAGTTCCAAACATAGCTACTATAACTATTAGCTATTTGAGGATTGTTATTACATTTCTTGTGCTTCTTTTCTTTCTCTTTCTTTCATCCGTTTTTTCGTTTCAACATAAACTCGACTATTCATCATAGTTATCTCTTATTAGAGTATACTCTATATGAAAGAAACGTGAGAGAATGCTATAAACCAGGTCATTCTCATATCCACCCTCGAAACGATGAAGTGTTGTTTCAGAATGAATCATAGTTCGAATACGTTGATCTAGTTCACGTAGAAATACGAACTGATTCAGATAAGATCACATTCATTTGTAACTTTTGTCCGAACGTGAAACATAAAGGAAGGCTTTTATTTAACGATACGTCGTGAAATATGAGAACTTTAAATATTTAGAATTCCAAGGCCCTCGCTTTGTCTTTTTTTCTTTCAGCATTCAATTCTCTCCCACATAAATACTTGATGATTATATAGATGATAAATTAATATTTGTAAAATATACTCAATTGCACGGACCAGACTTCAATCACATTGACGAATAAAAAAACTATAAACGAAGTGCTGTAAGACAGTTGTCAATGTGAAAGTTGAGACGTAAACTAACATAATTTATTCATCAGCATATGTGTACAACAAAAACGAAACGAGATAAAAAAAAAGAAATTGGATCTTTCGCTCGGCCTTCATTTCAAATGCAAAGACGAAAAGAAAAAAGAAAAAACTTGGAGACCAATATAAAAACCGCATCAATCAACTCCTGATGCGATTTTAGTCAAAGGAGAAGCAAAAAAATGTCTTATGATACGAATAAGAGCCAACAGCAGGAGAAAGAGAGCACAGCACTTGTTTCATATCGTCGAAATGCACATTTCGGATCACCTGTTCAATACACGTCGTCGATTGTGATCAATCTTCGACGATTACAAAACGATCTTAAAACTCAACACGAACACGAACGAGAAGCGTTGAACGAGCTCAACCAACGTTTCAGTGTTTTCGTCGATCGCGTCCAAGCGTTAGAATCACAAAACTCGAAGTATCGTTCTGAGCTTGCTAATCTTCGACGAACGTCATCCGGTGATAGCGGAATCGACTTACAATGGAATGAACGTTATTTCAGTGCACGCTCCGACTTAACCGCACTACATCACGCAACGCTTGATTGCGAATCTGATGTAGATTGGTATCACACGCAAGTCGGAATCTATCAACAATTGATTGATACAGAGCAGCAGTGGAGAGACAAACGTTTAGTCAAACTCGAACAAGAACTGAAACAAGCGGCAGCGGAATTGAATACGTTGCGTTTATCGTACACAGATTTAGAACGCTTGAATGTAAATCAGTACGGAGAACGCAACGAAATCTTCAAACAATACCTAGCGGTATCCTATGATTTGTGCAACGTGAAGAAACAACGAAAGAAATGGAATTTAAATTTAGAAACGTTGAAAAGTTACATTGCGTTTTATAAAAATATACGATCGTTTTCAACAAAGTTGGTTGATGTTGTAAAAAAAGAAAGATTTTTATTGGAATTTTTTCCGTTGTAGAAGTTATGAATCGACCGTTATTGATGTTGGTAAACCGGCAGAATACTGGGCTGTCGAATTGGATGAATCCATCAAGAAGATTCGTCGCGATTTCGAAACGTTCTACGCGACAATTTATCGCGAAATGACAACGTATTACGAAACGAAAATGGAAGACTTAGACAAAGAAATCGAACAAACAACACGTTATCAACGAGTCGAATACGAAGAATTTGTTGCCAGTCAACAAACCTTACAAGTCGAATACGAAAAAATACAGTACAGTCTTACGTACGAAAGAGAAGCGTACTCGAAATTAGAGTTGACCTATTGTAAGTACTCTTTCTTTTTCGTTCTTGAAGA
The DNA here is from genome assembly GCA_905250025.1 of Adineta ricciae. NCBI lineage: Eukaryota > Metazoa > Rotifera > Eurotatoria > Adinetida > Adinetidae > Adineta > Adineta ricciae. The sequence goes on along the minus strand of CAJNOJ010000380.1, from coordinate 35,965 downwards.
AAAAACAACACGTTCTGTTTGATTTTCAGCGAGATTAGACGATGAATATAAATCATTAGATGTCGCATGTGTTGAACAATTGGAAGCACAGGCGAAAGAAGTTCAAAGTTTACAAGAACGTATCGTGGATATGGCTTACGATATCAATGAAATCCAACGCAGGTTTGAATAAACAAAAAATTACGAAGCAAAAAAAAACTTTCTGCTCTTCTCTTCTAGCAAAGTCAATTTGGAAGCGGAAATCATTATCTATCGTTATCTACTAGACGCATATGGATTTGGTGAGAAGATTACCGTTGTTCCCCAGAAAAAAATTGTCGCAAAGGAAATGACTGGTAAATTCATTGCAAAGGGACGAAAGAAACGCTCGATTGGTATAAGTAAGTGCATTCCAAAAGAAGTCATCTATCAGTTACGTTCCATTTTCTTGTAGAAGAATGTGCAGCCAATGGTAGATATATCAGTTTGGTCAATTATTCATCAAGTACAGATGTTGATATATCACGGTGGGTAATCAAACAGCAGGTGAATTCTGCATCGGATATTCGATATACAATTCCTAAGGGTGTTCGAATTGAACAAGGAAAAGAATTACGAATCTATTCGAAACGTTATGCGGGGGATGTGCCATCACACGGAAGCACGATTTCGGCGTTAGTACAGCAACAGCAACAACAACCGCTAGTAACTAATGATTTACCTTCGTGGGGTAAGGAAATTATCAGATTCGAGAAAATCAAATTGCGTTCTTGTGTTTCGTTTAGGTATTGGTGATACAATTGAAACGTTTTTATACAATCAAAATGGTGAAGAAGAAGCATCGTATTTACAATCGATTGAGTTGAGAAAGGGCAATATGTGATCGATCTACGAGAAGAACACTATATTTTATTTTTCTACTCAAATATTCGAAACTAATATTGGTTTTAATGCTTTTTTTACTTTTGAACTATTAACTAACAAAGTGTAATCTTTTTAATGATTAAAAATTTATTATTCAAAAGAAATCTTTAAGCAAAGGTGGTACACGCACAGTATATCATCGGATTGGTGCACGTTGATGCTTGTCCATAATCAGACCATGGTGTTGAGCTTGTATCTGTAGGTGTATAAACAGCCCGATCTGGATTAACATAAGTGGTTACTGAACCTGGAAAACCTGTTCCACAATCTGATGTTACATTCGTGTAATTCTGATTAAATGCTTTACATAAACCAGTGCAAGACGCTATCCCATTGCTGTTACCACAGCCGGCATGAAGTGCATACCAAGCATTATTAACATATGAGCCAGTAAAGGTTGTTCCACTCAAATAAACGACTGGATAGCCAATACTTAAGTACCCACTGTATTTTGTGAGTGAATAATAACGAAACTTTTGGATGCCGTGATAGCCATTAGTGGCTACTTCAATCGCATAATTTTGTACACCTGTCACAAGAGTGATATAAGTTGTAGTAGTTGTTGTTGATGATGACGTAGTCGACGTGGTTGTTGGTTCTATTAACAGAACAAGTTATCATCTTCAATAGAAAGACGTGATAATCAGATTTACCTGAAGGCGTGCGTGTTCCCGATACGACGAACATGGTCACTGTGTGTGTATTAGTCAATAAATTATTGTTTTGATTCCATACATTAGCAAATAGTTGACAATTCGAAGTCAAATAGGAAAAGCAAAGACCTTGACAAGATAGTTGAGCTAAACAGGTTGCCTGACAACGACGAATATCTAAGTCAGTAATAGTCATGTACGGTGAACAGGTCGTATTTGTGCATTGTAACTGCCAGCCATGATATACAGACATCTTGAATGACCGTCTATCTTGATCCATTGCTTTTATCGTATGTATAAAAAGAGATACGAAGAAAAGTCTTACAGTACACATTGTCGACAATAGTTTATTCAACGACAATTTGCACTTTCATCTTCCTATTTTTTTTCCACGCGTTGTCTTCATCTATTCAGTTCAGTGAGTCTGTCAGTATCAACTAAAACCTATTTCAGCGAAATTAAATTGCGACTCAGCTTGATTGTTTTCAACTGTAGTTGTCAAATATGTTGTAAAACAAACACGCTGCGCAAAATGTGGCTGTTAAATAATTTTGACTTAAATCACGGTACTATGATCAATTGCTTAAAGAAATACAAGTCACATGTAGGAAACTATTAGATATTTCGAGACGATTTAAATATTTTGTCGTGCCTGCAACACGTCTTTTGATAAAGTATTTATCGTTCTTTAAAATTTTCTCCTTTGTACTTTCCACGCATAATGAAGAGATCGGTAAATTAATTCATCTTCTGTTAGTTGTAAGCTATTTAAATTTTTCAAAAACAACAGAACTATGATTTTATCGGCTAAGAATTTGGTGAGAAATAGGATATTTTCGTTCGTATCTCTTTGGTTTCATATCAAAACTATACCATAGTGCATGACTAATTGAGATGATCCATACATACGAATGAACTATTAGCTAAATTTAGCAGATTCATTTAGTGGTGAAACGCGGAGTTATCATGAATTGACGTTTGATTGCGATTGTAATGGAATTTGAACATTGCAAGTTTTATTTAATAGAACATATCCTCATTATCGTTATGTGCAGCAATTTTATGTGAAAAAGTCCGAAGAAGAACCAATAAAATTGATTCTGGGATCGTATGATATCAGGGTGTGACAAAATTTGTGAACTAGATTATGGGTCAAGTTCCCGATTATGAATTTGATTATTCAGTGGGTCTACAGGAAAGTATTATTAATCGTACGTACCTTGCAGAGCTATTCTGTTTTGAAACATCTTTTTGCGTTTCGGGTGTGATTTGAATAATTTTATCATAATCAAGTAAATGATAAGCATTATTCAAAGTCGTGCTGCATATGAAGCAACGGAAACAAAATGGAAAAGAAAATGTTCAATGTACTTTGAAAAACTAATGAGTGACATATGAAGCCATCAGGTGACCAATAAAACAGATCACACTAACATTTAGTTGAACACGCGAAGATGCTGGAGAAAATGACAATTCAAATGAAAGTTAGAGTTGTGATACTAACAAGAAGACTCACCACGACTAGTACTTGGAGATGATGTGGGTCGAGTAGTCGAAGAACTTTGCTTGAGAGCACTAAAGGTAACTTCAGCAGGACCACGTACTTCTATGCGAAAATTCCCCGTCACATTAGAATTGTACGTCGTAGTAATTAAAATATAAGTGATACTGGAATATAGTTTATATGATATTGAGAACTGTTTATTACCGGCATTGTTATCATCTTTGGCAAGGAGATTGGAAGACATATTGTGTGGAGTGAAAGAATTCATGTACAGATAACCGTAAGTATCGACTACGCTAGAACTTATGAGAACATAGTTATCACTCATGGGCACATTGATTTGAATTGCGTTGTAGTAATAGATGCCGAAGATGTTTTCTCGATTATATATCACAAGGTCCGTAGTTAATTCACCATCATAACATGATAAAACATTTTTTGAAGATGCTGTAGCATATTCTATATGTACACAGAGAGCAAGAAACGCATTGATTTGAAAAGAACATGGCAAATGGTTGTCTACTTACCATTAGTTGTGGCACTAGAAACAAGTGTTGTCGATGCATCGTCAACGAGAGTAATATTCACACTTGCTAAACCAGAAATAATCAGACGATATTCTCCAGTGGTATTTTCTCGATATGTTGTAGCAACCAGAATATATGTGCGATTGGGTTCAAGAGTAGTTTCAAATCGGAATTGGCTGTTACCACCATTATCGTCATCTTCTGTAATCAAATTCTGTCTGGTATCGACAGGAGAGAAACTATCCGAATACAAATAGCCATAAGTATCAACTTTACTGCTACTTGTAAATATATAGGAGCCGTTGATTGGTACAGTAACTCGATATGCTTCATAGTAAGTGTGTGTTGTCGAAGCACTGTGACGAATATACTTTCGACTGTTTGTTGTCCATGCTGATAGTACAGTTGTATTTACTGAATATTGATTTTCTATACTTCACTTGTAAATCAAAATCTCGATTTACTTTTTTTGTTTACTTACGTGGTGTGGTAGTAGTTATTTCAGGTAGTATCACACCAATAGCTGAGCAGTTGTATAATAATCGAACTTCGCGAATATCAGTTGAACTCATAATATCACGTTGACCAATGGTGACATTCGCTTGTAATGGTTCGATGGTTGGAAGACGATTCCAAGAAAATGCATCTCTTTCATAATGCATTATAGATGAATAATCATATGATGTATTCAAAGTATCCACAAATGTGTCATTATATTTGTCAAAATTGTGTCGATTTGCTGCATCAAGAAAGCAAAATAGATTGATGATCGTCTTTTAAAAAAGCTAATAGAACTCTCTTTTCTTACCAAATGCTATATTTTCATAGAGAACTCGAATATAATTATCACGATCAGGTCTTGATTGCTCATGATAGAAACCTATAAGAGTATTATTGAATAAATATTCTTTCCTAGTCGATACGAATCTTCTCCACGGAAGAATAATAGATACTACCCAAAGTGTGTAATAGTTCGTGCATAATGATTCCCTCACTAAAATAATCGGGATAAAATAATGAAACCACGTGCGGTGAGTGTCCTTGTCCAACCTATAATAATACTACAGGTAGATAAAAGACGGTATTGTTCACTTACATAGGAAAAACAGTCCAACCCTTGAACAATTTGAATATAATATTGGTCGTTAGGAAGTTTCGGTCGAAATTGAACGCAAGCAACATTCTCTATAGCAATCAAACGTTCCATTTTCTGCATGACAGATATGACAAGTTCTTGCAGCCAGGGTACTAAAAGAGATGGAATACATGATGATTTTTAGTAGAGAAAGTAAAATTAGTCACTAATGTCGGAATCAAATTCGTATGGAACTACTCCATTTGTCCAAGCAGCTCCACGTCGTGCAACTCCGCGCTAAAATAATCTCATATAAGAATAATTTTAAAAAATCATTGAAATAAATCACAAGGTTTGGATGCGGTGAGCCATGAAAAATCATATCACCCTCGAATAGGTTGGCTAAAATAAAGATAACTAAACTACTAATTTTGAAAAAGCATAGCTTACGATTTTCGTATGGTTTTCTTAATTTAGATAATCTCTCCTTCTTAAAAATGAAAAAAACAATTGTTGTCTTTTGGCTAATATTTATATCGAACGTATTACCTTTTCAATTGGATATCCTTCGATTTGAACAAAGATAATAAAACTAATTATGGTCAACGTATAAACTTTATGGTACATGATAAATCGTCTATATTTGGACATCTTTCAAGATATGCATTGATTAGCAGCGTCGGATTTTATATAGATGACCGAGTTGAAAAACATGTATCAAGTTTCAATACCCTGGACCAGTAAATCTTCGTGCTCAGCAGTTGAAAATATATTATTCATGCGAACGTCATGTGATAAGAACTAAATATTTGAATAATTATTAAGGGCTAGTATATATCAAAGATTTTGTTTCTTCTCAGGCATGTCTTGGATAACTTTTTATACACTCGAAACTGAAGTTTAGCAACCGACATGGATAATATTGATGCAAATGATTTTATAGTTCTATTTTCAAAGAGAATAACTTCACAAATACGGACAACATTCACGACAAGGATAATTCATATTATTTATTGTAAAGAATATTTCTCATGTGTTTCGCGAGTTTTACTGTTGTTTTTTATAAGACATCCATTAATATTATATGACCAACGATGAAGTAATAAAAGCTTTGCACTCGAAGTACTTCTCATTTTAACAATGCAACGCTGAAGTTCATGATAACCTTCAAATATAAAATTTAATGAAACAGAGCTTTTTTTATCTGAAGATAATGGAATAGTTGCATAACTTTAAGAACTGGGTTAATAAAAAGAAATTAAGTAAATGATTATACGCTCAACAGAAAAATCATGCTCATTTTCATATTATATTTGCCGCAATTCATAATGTTATCCTATAATCAGACATAGTATACCATATATGTAAATAGCTATCGAATTTTGTATCCCGCAAGCTAAACTACATCTGTTGAGTCAGATTTAGGAGATAGTTCGTATGTATAAGTGCTTCAAATGAATGATTTCATGCCTTTGTTTTTTCTTTTTTCTGTCATATTTTAAACTCAACCTTGTTTAGAACAAATATGCCGTCGCAAGAATATAATTCGCTTAGTCAATGCTATGGAGTAGTACTTCGTCGTTATCGAAGTATATTTCAAGTTCGAAATCGATTCGAATCGATAGGTCAAATACTACAAACAATAAAAAAGAATAAAACTAAAGATATAAATAAAATTGTGTTTAGTATGGGAAGACTTTGAAATCAATACTTCACTGCACGGTGGTATGCAGGTGTCTCCGTATTTTTGTAACCATTTAATCTCTTCTCGCACTTTGATTTTTCCATGCCATGGATTATTTGGAATGAGATGAGATTCACCTGGCAAAATAATCATTTTTGATGGAACATTACGGCTATGCAATGCTCGCTCTAAAATATAATTTTCGGATGCAGCCACACGAATGTCATTAGCAGGAACAATGATCAGTGTCGGTGTACGAACTTTATCCATGCGAAAGATTGCTGCTTCTGCTTGATACAAATGTGGCACTTGCCATGGATAACCACCGAACATATAAACACTAGTGTAAGGTATATCTGTTAATCCCCAATCAGCCACATGTTCCGGTGCACCAGCGCCTGACAAAGCCGCGTTGAATCGAGTTGTTTGCGTAATAATCCAATTTGTTAAATAAGCACCATAACTGTATCCACCAATCGTCAATCGTTTTGGATCTACAATTCCATCGTGAATTAACGCATCAACACCAAAGAGAATATCTCTCGCTGGTCGAGAAACGATTTGAAATCGTACGCCTTGTAGAAATTCATCGCCATATCCTAAAAAGAACAAACTTCGTTCCCGCAGCTGTATTCTATATATCTTACTGACCCGTCGAGCCACGATAGTTTGGTTCAAATACAAGCCATCCTTCTGTCGCAATCATCGGTCCGCAAGAATACCAATCGGGTTGGAAGGTGTTAACATCGGCACCATGTGGGCCACCGTGAATGAGAACGTATAATGGTAAGTTTTTCTGTTCAAATTTGTCTGGTGGATATAAAAGAATGCCTTCAATTTCAGTTCCATCGTCTTTATTCGTCCATCGATACGGTTTTCCTTTGGGAAGATTTCTTTCAGTGAATAATTGATTTTCATTAGTTATTTGTCGTGCGGCATTTAATTGATCAATTCGGTCAACAAAATAAACTTCTTGAGGTTTCTCAAAAGACGAATGAATAAATGCAATCGCTGAACTGTTATCTCCCGGAAAAGTAACCATCTTCTCATAAGTTCCATTCCATCCCATCAGTTTGTTAATTACAGCATCAATCGATTGTTGGTGGTAGACCTGAACCTCTGTGCCCAATTGACCTAAAATTGCAACACCCTGTCGATCACCTTGTAATAGAACATAATTTGTTATTTCTCCGGTGAATTGACTTGCCCAATGTTGAATTCGACCATTATTTGGATTTAAGCTGTACAACCGTCCTTGCATCTCCTCGTATTCTCCATCAACGGATCCTTCGGACATCACTGTAAAAAATATCGATCCATTCGCTGACCATTTTAAATTTTTTTCCACTGCAGTATTATTCGTCAATCGAACTGGAATCAATGGCGATGGTTTAGTTAAATCCAACGAATACAGTTCGTTATCTACTATGTTTTCCATCTGTGATGATGCTGGCTCTGTTGAATAGATTAACTGTCGGCCATCAGATGAACAAATCATTTCATGCACCGAATAGGATATGTTCACTAAAGGCTCGATTTTCACGATAGTCATGTTTTCAATATCAGCTCGATAGATTGTATCACCTCGATATTGCTCACGATAGTCGATCACATCTTTCCATTCGTTTTCATGCGCTGATCGAGCATCTGTTGATTGAGGAGTACGAGTGGCGAAATACAGACTCATTGATGTTGTTGACCAAATAAATGTATGAACATGTTCTGTACCAATCGAAATCGGAATCATTTCATTAGTGCGAAGGGAATATAGATGAATATATTGCGATTGATTTGTTTGGTTTGGTTTTGCTGAACTATCAGCAAGTATTAATGCAATCAGATTATCTTTCCATTGTGGTTGAAAACTACTTGCTTGCTTTGTTATCAATGTTTTCGAATTATCTTGTAATTTGAAGAGATAGAGATGTTCTTCATTAATATTCTCTTCCCAAACATGATGTGTCGTTTGAATAAGAATCGATTGATCATTATTCGGTGAAACAGTTATGGAAGAAAAGGTTGTGTAGTTAAAAAATTCATCGAAAGTAACTGTTGGCAAAGATAGTACATCAAGTTTATTCAACGAGATAAACAGCAGAACAATCAACGAAAGATGCTTAACGATCATGATCGATCAGTGTGAAATAAAGGACACGACAACATAATCTTCTGACATATAAATGTCGAGATTAGTATTGTATTTGAATTCGGTTTATAGACATACACTTTATACAGTTAGATCTCAAGGTGAGTATATAGATCGTAAACTTCAGAGATGCCTTAAGTATTCCATCATTTCTTATCTTGATCATTTCATCAGAGTAGGAAGATGAAAAAATGGCGAAATAAAACATGAAAAACTTTGGCTCTTGATTGAGTTTTATTGATGTAATAAGGTGTCGATAGTTTTTACTATTTCATAACTCTTATCAATAGCAAATACTGTACGAACCAAAAAAAAAGAAACTGGAACAAATAATGTGTCGTGTATACTTTTTATCTTATTTCTGAACTTTGCCTAAGATATCAAAATACGACATTTATAAAGATTTCAAGTGTGTTTTGTTTCTCTCGATTGTGCTTCGAACAAGAAAATGATTACAAAAATACGGAGACACCTGCATACCANAAAACGACTGAGATATGTTTTCTCCTGCTGTTAATCCTGAACAAGAAAATGATTGGTATTCCTATGAATGCGAATTCTGTTTATGTTTCAGTTGTTCAAAGTAAGTATATCTCTCTGATTGAAATTTCATTGATTGAAATTGAATTATTCAGCTGGATGTGTTTCGGGAGAGTTCGATTCGACTTATCCTATTCATCTCAATGGAATTATCAGTCAAATTGAGTATCAACAATCGATTCAACGTATCAACGAAGCATTGAATTCAACGAAACGAATGTTCAACTTATTCTGGATTATTTTTGTAGTGACAATGATACTTTCAACCATCAGTTTTCTTGTTTCAGGATTAACAGCAGGNTTCAGAATATTTTTTTACAATATTCTGTAAAATGACACCGAAAATATTAGCGATTAAATAACCGACGGCTCGAAATGCCAGCACCGAGCCCATACCGCTATAATCAACTTGAATATTTTCAGCAAGAATCGACATCGTCGGACCGACTAATTCGAAATGAAAACCCTAAAATTCATCAACATGTAAGACAAAAACATTGTAATTAATATGTATATACAAGCGCAATCCATGTTACAACAAGATATCCGGTCTTGATAAGTTTCCATGGATGGTTTGTGTAAATTCTCAGACTACGTGAAGATTGTTCGTTTGATGTTGTTGACATGTATTATGCGATTTTATCAACAATATAATGCACGGATGAAAACTTCTAAAATCAGTTCATGGCAATTTCTTCACGAGAGAATAGAAAAGAGGCAACGACGAGTAATAAACCATGTGCGTTTATGTTATATGGTAAAAAAATTAACGACAGAATAGAAGAAAAGAGAGAGCAAGCAAGACGTGAAGCCTTCCTACTCATTATTTTTTCTTTTCTTATTATAAAGAAAAAAAGATTCATGGTGACCTATTCGAGTTCACTCAACATTACAGTGGCTCAATGCATATCTGTGTTCTTTTTTCTCTTGATGGTCGCGTCGTGTTTGTCGAACCTCAAAATAGTTTGAAAAGAGGAATTTTTCGACGATTTTATCGTCTTTCCACAACCGAAACAACGAAATAAAAACTTTTAAATGCATCGTGTCTGATTTCAAAAACATGTGGCTAACCCACAAATTGATGTGTTCAAATAGATTTCGCCCAGTGCCCCGTTACAATCAATATTGATAACTCATGTTCTATTCATGAAATGACACTTCCGCAGAATATAGGAAGTCAAACACGGCATTAACAAACTGAATCCTACTTGAATAAAAGACGATTACTACATCACGGGGCGAACCCGATCCGCTTTATTTGTTTTACGTGTCATGTTAGAATCAAATTACAATGAGAACAGCAAGCATGTCCATACCTATATATCTACGGGTGAATTATCAGTGAAGTCATTCGTCTTGAAATAAATCTGATAATAAAGAAGAAGAAGACTATAATGGATTTCTTACTGATCGCCATTCTTCTGTTGACTACTGGCAATCTTGTTCAATCAAGTTCTACTGCGAATCCATGCACAAACTATTGTTCTCAAGGTGGCGTGTGTCTTAAAACACCACAAGGCCCGAAATGTATTTGTTTACCACGATGGAAAGGAAAACACTGTGAAATCCAAGAAGCAGCTGGAGGAATAAATTCATCGCAAGTTGTGCAAGCCGATCAAGTTCGAAACGGTCCCGGTTTGTGTGAGATTTTTGCCCCTAATCATTGTTTAAACGGGGGGATCTGTGATGTTAATGAACAAGAATTTATTTGTCATTGCAAATATCCGTTCACTGGAGATCGTTGTCAATATGTTTCACGTAACTAAACATGATACGAAATAGCAAAAAAAAAACTTCTGTTTTAGTGTGTTACAAATATTGCTTAAATAATGGTCTTTGTTATCTTCACACCAATGGTAGTCCGAAATGCGTTTGTGCGTCAGATAACGAAGGTGAACGCTGTGAGAAAAGTATAGTTCCTCGTCCTACATGTGATCAGATGCCTGCTACTTATTGTAATACTGGAGTCTGCCTACATGCTGCAGTACCACCACGTTGCCACTGTCCGGAAGCATATACTGGTGAACAATGTGAGACACGAATCACACCCACAACCGAACCTTGTGAGTAACATCGAGTTTTTATAATTTTATCCTATTTCTTTTGGAATTTTAGTTGAACGATGTAATGTAACAACGTGCCGAAATGGTGCTACATGTCATAACAATGGTAATTCCTTCTACTGTCATTGTCCGAAGCGCTTTACTGGCAAACGCTGTGAGACTATTTTGGGCTAAGATGACACTGAGGTCAATCTAAATTCATGCCATGAACCTTTTTTCTTTTCGATCTTTATGACTATTTGAATGTAATCAAGAACGAAATAAAGCGCTTTATTATTATAGAAAAAACATGACGCTGCGTATGTTTTGCTTTTACTACCATCGACGATATTGATAACCGTACTGAACACCATATGTGCCATGTCCATAACCGCCAACACCAGGAGCACCGCCCATAATTTGACCATACGTTGGATTAGGATTTCCACCCATTGTATTGTCTAAGATTTCACCATAGGGACCTTGAAATCAAATTAATACCAATAAGTATCGTACATCTACAGGCTACATCACTTACTATCTAATCCACCAGGCACATTTTGTTCAATCCATAGATCAGAAATCAATTCGTTTGTCAGAGCTGGATTGCGATAATTATTGTAACCATACATGTTTCAAACGAAGAAGCTTTTGTTTTATCTTACGACTGATGGAGATAAGCAAGATGGTTCTCTGTTTATATACGAAAGTTTGCTCTATTGACATGCATCACAGATGATCAGAAGACAAAAATACAATAGCACTGACTAATATCTGCTTATGCCCATTCAATTGTACGCCTACGTCGAAAGACTATATAACGAATCCTAGAAAAACATAAATAAAATTAGTCACACGTACAAATCCTCTGTATACAATGCATCTGTTATTCATTCGCGTCTCATTATTAAGATTAGTAATATCCAATTACCAATAGTAGAATAAGAGAAATTAATTATTCACGGATTTCACTCGATTCATGCGGGATACTATTTTGTTTCTTCATTTGTCGGCCTTTATGATGATTTAGTTGCTACAAGAATGCAAGGTAACAACAATACAGAAAAGTATTCATAGGGTGGCAAATATAAAACTGATACCAATTTTAAAGTCCGCATGTCAAAATGATTTAGAATTTTAAATCTTTAAAACTTCTATAATTTAGAAATATTTACGGAAATTTGGATTACTACAATCCGCGTTAGGCATCATTTTATATCTCATCAGAAAAGCAAAAGTCAGAAATTTATTTTTATGTATTTGTGAAAATTTTCATGGTAATAACTTAAAGTAAGGGTGAGGGTGCGGGTGGTAGTGCAGATGTGGATGAAAATAGAGAAGTAGCTTTCTGATTTCTACTTTTCTGCTGTCACAATTGATAGAGGTATTACAGTAGATTTCTGACTTCTACTTTGGTATTTACCAATGACACTCTTATATGAATATGATGAATTATCATCATTATATAGAATAATTTTAAAATTTTATATCAGAAAGTAAACTTCTGGTTGTTAGTGTTAATAGGGTGTGGGTGTGAGAGTAGATTTCTACGGAATATGCAGGAATCAGAGGTAGAAATTTGCTGAAAACTGTTTACAATTCGGGATTTGCCACGCCCTCAAAGTATTGAAACGCGACTGGAAGCGGTTTCGTCAAATTGATGGCGAATGTATTTTCTCTTTTGAAAACGAATGTTAATGTCTATTGTCAAACTTTGTACACCTTCTCGTCAGGCAATATTTAAATATATCATCTGATTTTGGTGTGCTCCTATTTTCTTTCTCAAACAACGAGACAAAGATATGATTCGAAATGTAGTCAATTTATTATTCACAGAAGAAAATTTTCAATAGATACATAGATCAATTAGTTAGATCATAAGTCTTATTTAGAGCTTTTTAGCGTAAATATTGATAGCCATAAGCAGGACGATAATAAGTATTATATCCATAACCAGTCATATTATTGTATCTTTGACCAAATGTTGGATTAGGATTTCCACCCATCATGTTGTCCAATGCTTGACCAAGAGGACCTGAGTGACAAGAAAGATGAGAATAAATAGTGTATATGACAGCGATTTACTTACTGTTTAATCCACCTGGAACATTTTGTTCAATCCATAAATCCGAGAGTAATTCGTTCATTACAGCTGGATTGCGATAAGCGTTTAAACCGTACATATTTGAATTAGTGAGTAGAACGTTTGAGACAATGTATAAATCAAACAAAATTTATTCTGTCTTTTATACTAAATGCATATGTCCTTGTATGACATACCCAAATGCGTAGAACAACGAATGAAAAAGTGACTCATATTCTGTATATAGTGTGATGACGTAGGTTTATTACGATATTTATTTTCGTATTGCTCTTCATTAATGAATAGTTATGACGACTACAAAGTTAAAATATGTTGACGTGTTGGCTACTTAGATCAATCTAGAATAGATTATTCTACGTCATCAAATAGCGTCAAGGAGATAGGATGATGCACGAATGTTGCTCTTTTGATTATGATATGGAGGTGATTGTTTAATGGTGAATCGAGCATCAACAACAACGCGTAAGCGATTTTCGAGATGTATTCTACTATACCGTCAAAGAAAGAATAAATCATATAAAACTCAACAGTGATGGAATCAAGGAGATAAAATAGGTACCGAGATTTGTCAGGTAGTTACTCAAGGATGAGTCCTACCAAAAATATTGAACAAAACCCAAAACAGATCGATGAAATAATAGGATGGTAGTATTATAGTTTATCAGCCAAAGAAAACAAGCAGTTAAAGACCACAATTGTATTTCGTTGTTGTTGTTCTTTTCTTCTATCTCATTATGTACCAGTTCATGAATGATCGCAGCGGTAATAAATAATAGCAGATCTCATGGCCAATAAATATTTTGTACTATTTTCGAGATAAACTTGAGGTTCAGAGAAGTTCTTATAATAACCCTTTCATCGTTCTTCAAAAGTGTCTTTTCAAACTGATTCACAGAACTGAAGCTATCTTTATAAAGATGATGACATATATAAATATTACTATCCACCGGTAACAATGTCAATTAGCAAAGCTTCATGACGAAAACATTGGATTACGTGTGTTTAATTTTGATGAGTATATCTATCAGGCGATTGTTAAGCATGTCGATTTGATACCGGATAAACAATCTATTTGGCGAGTAGTCTGATCGAGCAAAAACTATACTATATACTTACGAAGATGTTTCAAAATAGTTGTGATTGGATAAGATCCGATAGCGAAAGTCCTGACATTCTCTTCTTCAAAACACCAGTAGCTACAAGCAACGTGTAAGCTTTTGTTGAACCAAAGTTGAACATGCGATTGGGACTAATTATTATCGTAGATGCTATTATTCTTCTTCAAAATCTGCTTGATAGATAGATTGCCTGGATCAAAACTATTCTCGTATATATAACTGCATATACCGACGCCACTTTGAACACAAAAACTATAATAGTTAGTCTCACTATTGCTTATATACGTTGGACTGTTTGTACGCAACGTAGTTGTATAAGCCCATTGACATAATGAACGTTTATATAGTAATGAAAAATACAATTAGAATAGTTTACAATCAACAGGTGTGTACATTGAACTATCTACAGTGAATGCCGATCCATTAACATCTGAACACCTAAACACGCATTTGTACTCACATTGAGAGATCTTTTCTGTACAAGTTCTATTAAAACATTAACATACATATATTCGTTCAAGATAAGAAGGACACTGGGAATAAGACAATGTCTCGAAGGTAGTTTTTGTCAAATCAATACTTCCTTAATACCGCGTACATATGTACATACTGTCTGTGAGACTCTATTATACAGATAGCATTGTCTCTATCAACCGTACTAGAATTCCAACATGTATATTGAGACAATCGCGACTCGTTCTGAAAAGATACTAAAAGAAGCAGACATTCTGATTGTCTAGAAATGGACTGTCATCGCGTAGAAAGTCAGAGAAACGCTGCCGAAGATGATCATCTGACCGTTTCAATGTTTACCGAGCGAAGACAAACAAATTTTCAGAACGCCTATGTCAATTTTCATCCCTCGATATATTATACGACATCAATAGAAAAAATAGAAGACAACTGTCCGAATTACATTCACTTTCTTATTCTATTTCTCAGAATATTTTTTTGAAAAACGCATGATTTCGCCTGGATTCATTGATTATTTATTAATCAACTATGCCATCACACGCACAAATTCTAGCTGCCCATAATTTGTTGACGAAACCATTATCGAAAGTAAATTATACAAAGCGACGTCAAAACCCACGCGTCAAGAATATAAAAAAACGAGATAAAGTGACATTTCGATATATAGTTGCTATCAAGTAACGTCATCTGAATTTATTTTTATTACACTGACAAAAACATCGCCCATATACATATACGTATTTCAACAAATCTTCTCAGAGTTCGATTTTTTCGTTCACTAAATATGATTGGTATTCCTGTCAATCCAAATTCAGTTTATATTCCCATAGTACAAAGTAATTTCATGCGACTTTTCGACTGCTCGTTCCAATCTTCTATTTTTAGCTGGATGTTTAAAATTCGAATTCGATTCGACTTATCCAGTTCATTTAAATGGCATCATAAGTCAAGGTGAATATAACGAATCTATTCAAAGAATCAATCGATCCATATCATCGACTCGACTCTTATGGTTAATCAGTCTTATTTTTATCATTACTATGATAGTTGGCGTTATATTGTTCATTGTTGGTGGTGTCACTGCAACTCATTATTATCCATATAGATTTCCACCAATGATCGCGATTGGTATGGCTTTAACGGTACTTGGATCATTCATTTTTGGAATTGGATGCTGCAGCATACAATTTCGACGATTAAATAAAATGCGACGAGCTGTGGCCGACGAATCAAGAAAATATTCATCACATTCACAAACACCATGCAGTTGGAGATTGGATACAACGACTACTTATACTGGATATTATGGAAATCAACATAGACATCAGGTCACTTATCATGTAAGTCGACTCCTTTCAAAGTTTTTGCTTTATTCTTATGAATACCTATCAGATCGTCATCGATATTGGTCGTTCTGTCGATCCCAACAGCGTGGTGTATTTTCATAATCAGGTCGCTCCCGATCCAACGACAGTTTTCAGTGGACCAAACACCTATGCACCTCCGCCCTATTCAGGACAACCGAATAGTTATTGTCCGCAATGTAATACATTACGAAGAGATTTAACTGGTCGATTTTGTTCATCATGCGGTTACTCCTTTCATAAATACTAACAGGAAAATAATTCTGTATGACTTATATGTTTGTGCGTATTCCATTTCTTTTGCATACTAATAAAAAACGTGGAAAAATAACATGAATATATTAAATTCATCATACTGACTAGCAATAACATGACAGTGCATTTGACGATGTATTTTTTCATCCTGTTATTTAACGAGGACAGCGAAACTCAACGACATATTGATATTCTTTCTTTTCTCTCGGTCGATCAAATGCTGACTGTTATTGTTGATCTAAAATGACGATATGCGTAAGAAGAACAGATTAGAAAAATTTCAGTTCTCCCGTTATATTTTATTAGTAATGTGATCTATAGTCGTGTAGAGAAAGAAAAACACCCGTATTTCTAGAATCCTTCGGAGCTCGACAAGTTGTCATAATTACGCGTTATTTTGTTGTAGTTTTCATCAAAACAACAGAAAAACAATGATTAGCTTTTCGAATGTTTTCAATTCTATACATGTACCGATGATTCCGAGTATGTGCTCTTGTCTATTTTTGTCTCATCCATGTACATATTTTCTGTTGTGTAGAAGGATGCCTAAAAGCCGAATTCGATTCGACATATCCGGTGCATCTGAACGGTATTATCAATCAAGATGAGTATCACCAATCAATTCAAAATATTAATCGAGCAGTATCTTCGAATAAAACTGCACTTATAATCTATTCACTTATTTTTGCATTCGGTATAATTGGTGGTATGATATGCTTTATCATTGCTGGCGTAAAGGCGATTAACACACCACATTCTACATTTTCAATTTTGATTTCGGTTGGATTTCTTTTAACATTCATCAGCTCGATTGTATTCAGTATTGGAATATTTCTCATTCATTCCAAACGTACGAATAAATTACGGCAAATAATTGCACAAGAATCGGCAAAATATTCGTCTAGATCGCCCGTTCCTTGCAGTTGGCGATTGAACATTGTCAGCACTTGGAATAGAGGATTTGCTTACCATCGAAATGGACAATCTACTTATGATGTAAGTGTATGCACAAATATTTAGGGTTTAGACAATCTTTGTGTTTTCTTTTTGTTTCTAGTTGATTATTGATATTGGCAATTATGTTAATCCTCACAACGGAAATACAGTGCGTTATTCCAATCCTATGGCGTCACAGCCAACGATTGGATTTGGAATAAGTGATCATTACACACCACCACCGTATTCAGCTCAACGTACAATGGAAGTTTGCTCCCAATGTGGTACAGTAAGACAAGATCTAACAAATAAAGGATGTTCAGCATGCGGGCGACTGTTTAATTCGTAATGAAAATATTTATTGTAATTTAAATGAAATTATAAAATAATAAATGATTATCTCAGATTGAAGAAGAAAAAAGTACTGTTTCCTATCAGTGGTATTTCAGCAAACATCTTCCTTAGCACGAACAATGGATAGAGAGAGAAAGATGCTTTCGTCAATCTCATATTCAATCTTGTTCTGCAATACTGGTTAAATTAATTCAATTTATGAAAACAAACATACCGATATGGAACGGCACACGCTCTCAAAAAACAATATTCAGACAATTTTTTATGTATTTTTGACAGCCTACATCGATTGGCTATACCCTAGCAATAGTGACTGTCATTTCTAGAGTACAGTTATGATTTTAGCTTTTCTTTCAGTACGAATAAGTCATAAAAACTTGTCGGCACCGCGACGATCTCATATATTAGCTATTCTCACAAATGGAGAAGTCTATCTGAACACTTCTGAAATGTATGATCTATTTACATGTATTTGAACAATAATAAAAACGCATGAATGCTGTGCGAACTTTCTATACTGCCTCCATTCTATCAAGTGGAGATGCATTGATTGTGGGTAGATATAATGGTAATGTGTCTTTTGACAGTGCTGAACTGTATTACATTATTTAACGTAAATTATCGTGCGAATGACTGATATAAAATTATGATTAGATGTCAAGTAACATGAAAAAAATACGTCATTCTAATGTTGATCTATCTTATTTTATGCAGGACAAAAACGAGAAATCTCATTATTTATATTCAATAAAACATAAGAATAGATTATATCCAATATAATGATAAACATAAAACAAAATTTTTCCTATCGAATTGTCAACACCTTAGCAGATCGCGATTCTCACCTCTATGCTACTCAGCAAATAAATGTCTTTGCCGGTGTCCTAGGAAATTTACTTACAACTATTAACAGGCTTACTTTCACGTATTACAATCAACGTATCGGATGTTGATTGGACCATCTCGACAGTTATATCTATCGTGCGCATATGCCTTGTGACTTTCAGCCGTCTCGGTTATTTTCTGTTTCATCATTGCCACTCCATGTTTTATTTACTTTACATATCTTGTTTCACCTGCTACAGGAAAGATTACGTGTGTAACAACGAACAATTTCGGTTCTAAGTTGAATATTTACTTGTATCTTTTGATAATGAGTAATCTTTTACCGATCCTCATTAGATATAAGTGTAAGTCAAGACGCACTTGCTCAAGCACGATTTCAATTAGCTAATACCATGTTTGGACATATATATGACATGAACGGACTGGAGTGGTTTTTATTGAGGGAACAAAAAAGGAAGGAGCACAGATTGGCTTTGTTTAGGTAGTACAATAGCGCAGACGGCAGGCTGGCGGAGCAAGAAGAGCGAAAACATAGTATTCTTTGCAATTAGTGACCCATATAGTATTGGACCATTGACATGATTTACCAGGCCAACTGTAACACACCGTTCCTTCAATAGTAGCGCCTGCTGCTGATGGATATACACCTTTGAACCAGCCGACTCCTTGTGTACCACATCGAAATGGTTCAGCTGCACCAGTTACCAGCCGAGTACCAGCACCGCCTGAAAATCGTACCCAAGTAGGTGTGGCCTTGAAAACATCCTTATCACAGGCAACGCCACTAGCAGCAGTAGCACGACGATTACTATCGGTGATCAATTGGTAAGTTGTACATTGAGATGGAAGTTTACCATCAGCAGGTATTCCTGTTGGTATGGTAAAATTGAGTGGAACTGTTGTAGTGGATTTTGTTGACATAGTTGTCGTTGTGCGTGTCGTAGTCGGTCGCGTTAATGTTGTTGAACGCATCGTTGTTGTTGGGCGTGTTGATGCTGTTGAACGCATCGTTGTTGTTGTTGTTACCGAAGCTTTTGTTGATGCAGATGAAGCTGTCTGATTATTACTGGAACGCTTCGCAAAACAATTTCCATCAGTAGGTTTCTTGAAACCAATGCTTGGCATTGAAGTAACAGTTTTTGCTGTACCCGGATTTGGAAATTCAATGGCATGGCCAGAGTAGCTGCGGCATTGACCAGCACCAATTTGACCAGGAAGTGTCATGTCACCAACAAACATATCAGGCAAATCGTATAATGTGCTTGTTCCCGAGCCAGTAATCTCAACAACGGCACAGTCTATCGTTCAAAAGAAAAACAAATACCATGGAGATAATGCAGTTGAGACTCGTTTTTCGAAAACATACTTTGGTACATTTCGTTACGGTTACCGGTGACAGCAATCCATGACCTAAATAGTAAATGTTTTTCTTTGACTTGTTCATTATAACGAAAAAGCCTACCATGAAAACAATGCGATTCCTGCTTTTGTGTTTGCTGGTACCATGAAGGGAAATGTTTGATTTTTATCAGCAATATTCGAGCCAAGACGAACACCTCTCGGACATCCACCAATGAATGTGTGTAAAACTTTCCATGTTTCACCATTGTCGAAAGAAAGTGAAGCCTGACAACTGCCTCCACTATGTGCTGCCAGAGAACCTTCTCCAGATGATCCATGACCAAGAATTCTAAACGATACGATTCATTTGACCCACATACATTTGTATGCGATCTTACTCGAAACGTGTCATCTCTCCTGCTCTCCATGTTTCTGTGGGATTTTTGTTAACACCAGCTTTCTTATGTAAACCCTTGCATGGAAATTCACTTCCATCCGGTCGTAATGGAGCATTATAATAATTACCAGCTGGACTATCATCAGAAGCTGCCAGTGGTCGAGGATGTTTAATTCGAGCATGTCCCATAACACCGAAGATGAAACATAGCAATGGAAGCGCAATTACCCAATGCATAGAATGCATGATGTGATCGATCTAAAAGTGCACACACTGCCGCAATTATACATATATCAATACGAAAAGCTTTTTATATTGTTATTCTGGCATAAATATATCAAATTTCTCTCATATAATAATAATCGTCCCACTTTTGAATATCGACTAAAATGAAACGAGATATTGCCCTTCCGCTTATCGAAAACAAGAAAATATTTATTTATCTTCATACGTCTGAAAAGATTGGAATACTTAACAATCTCCTTAATAAAATGTCAATATTTATGTTCTAATCAATGAAAATTTGTTGTTATTCATCTTTATTCATGTAGAAATATAAGCTTGAGGATTTATCTTCCATTATTCTTTCTATTCACATTTGAATCAATGTTGACTTTATCCTTGATTCTTGTATTATTCTCAAAGCCTCGGTGAGAACAAAAGTTAAGTCGGACCGCACTTTTAATGAAGTACTCCCTTCTACTCCATTTATTTATACATACATCAAATAAAACTTTCTGTCTTGTGGAATCTTTTCCAGCCTGTGTAGTTACGAATGAAGGTCGTACTCTATGACTCATTTATTTAAAAAAGTTATTACTTTAAATAGAGAGAAGAAGCCTTTTTTCCTTCGTTCTGTCACTGAACAAAAAGAAAATCATAAAAGCGTGCTTTCACACGCGTCTATTTCTTCTAAAACTCCTTTTCCAAAACTAGAGACACAGAGAGAATTTTTTTTCTCTTTTAGAAAATGAGCTATTCTTGCAACAAAATGACAAAATGAAAAGCATTTACCTTTGAGCAAACAACTTTCCTTTCACTCCACAGATGGAATTTAATAAACACAATACAATCTCTTTGGTTATCATATTTTTTACTACATTGATTTTTTTGTTATTCTTATCAAAATTGCCACGGTATAAACAATGGTCTTTCGATCATCAGTATATTTTAAACCTTTTCGATTCTCCGAGTAAATTCACTTGTGTAAAATTGACGATACACGTTTGATTTGTTTTTCTCTTGGTAGAGCAATTGCAGAATGCAACTTCACTTTCCTCAATCAATACTTCCGAGATTCTTTTAATTTATGTTTATGCAAATGTTCATGTACACGCATATGGAAATTTGAAATATTTTATTGAAACTGCTGTTCGTGAAAATGACGGTGTTGATTATGTGTTTATATTGCAACAAACGGAAAACAAACCAATCGACGAAACAATACTACCACGACTACCACAAACAAATGCATTTTATTTTCAACATGAAAATAAATGCTTCGATTATGGAACGATGGGTTGGTTTTTCGACCAATTTACAATCGGTAATCCGTGGCAGCCAAGTACTTCTGTAACAGAACATATCAATAGAAATAACCATTCAAATGCAGTATTCAATTTAAAACAATATAAATATTTTATTTTTATGAATTCATCTATTCGTGGCCCATTTTTTCCTCCATATTTTCTGAAATTTGCATCGGATTACCAAATGGAATATCATAAACCTTTTCATTGGTACACCATCTTCATACGACGTCTCAATGACAAAGTGAAACTGGTCGGTGGGACTATTAGTTGTATTCCTGTTCCACATGTTCAATCATATTTACTCGTCACAGATTCTATCGGCTTTTCAATTTTACTGAAAAGCTCTACGGCCAGCACGGGAAGAATTTATGCGGGTGTGTTTGGATGTTATCCATCGAAAAGTGATACGACAGCAATCAGTGAACTCGGTATATCCAAACTGATACTTGATTCAGGTTATATGATGAGTAGTCTTATGTCAAAACATCAAATGATTGACTTTTCGAAGAATGCGACTTATAACTGTCAAGTGTATGCGAATCCATATTCGGATAGAAGCGTCGATGGAAGTTCACTAGAGCCTTACGACGTTGTCTTTGTGAAATTTAATGCGAAAAAAACGACAACAGATGCACAAGATCGAGCGATGCTTTATCAAAGATGGATGGAAGAAACGAAAGCCAAAAACAGAACATTAAGATAGAAAATAATTTTTTTATATAAATAGGAATAACTTGTGAAGAGCTCTAGTCTTTTATAAAAACATTTAATGAGTACAATCAGATAAAAAAAGGCAATTATTTGGTGTTCGTACGTCTGTTGCCGATTCGACATGAAGTTAGCAATGGCTTGGCAACGAGACAATTTTCACCTTCTTCCGAGTTACTGTAAGCATCATAACAGTAGGAGAAAGAAAACAAAAGGAACGAAAAAAGTGTCTGCATGAGAAATACCTACTTTCAATGCTGAAATATTATTCTGCATGCGCAAAAATATAAGTCGTGAATAAACATACCGAATTTTTTTCAAATAGTTACTATTTGTTAAAGCACACTTTATTCGACGAAATATACCGGTGCGAATGAATCGATTTTTGGAAGGCGAAATCGGCAACAAAAAGCTACCACCCATCGGTGCATATTGGCAGCATTCTCTGCTTCCAATTGAACAAGCTTTGGAACCAGTCAAGGCTAATATTGATGGATTGGACCGGTCCATTAAAGAAGCCAAAAGACATTGCTGTCACCCATCACCACATCAACTTACGAAAGATGAATCTGCTGCTATATATCTCTATACTATGGAAGGCGGAGACAACAGCTTCTATCGCATTTTAAACGAAGCTCTTCGCTCCGAAAACCGACGAGCACTACGATCTTGGTTCGGCTTCTTGAAACTCTTCGACACAGCTCTCTCAAAGCTACCTGCTGTGAAAACGTCAGTGTGGAGAGGAATATCCGGTAACATCAGTCAGCAATTCAAGAGAGGTGAACTCTTAACATGGTGGAGCATTAGCTCATGTTCAGTGGAAGTCGATGTTGTTCAAGACTTTTTGGGAAAGAACATAAACGCCACTCTTTTGATGATTGTAACTAAAAGTGCCAAAGATGTTAGCAGATACACAAGTTTTCCCGATGAAAAAGAAGTTATATTAGGACCGGGAACTCAACTACGTGTGAAAGGCAATGCACTACAACATGGTACATTGCAGATTGTTCACTTGGTTGAAGTTTCCGATGACGATGGTGATGATCAGGAATCATTACCGGCAGCTGTGGGTTCTATGACATTAAACTCACAATCAAAGAACACAGGTATGCTTCAATATGAACATATTGCGTTTTTGACAGTAGAGCATTAGTCAAAGAAATAATCCAGTCAATTTTTCTACTATTCTAGAACCCAAACAAGTGTCATCAGCTTCAGCAGTACCAGTAATGAAGAAACCAGCGTCATTGAGTGAGTTTACTTAAATTCTTATTAGACGAGTGTAGCCATGGAAATATTGCGACTGAAAACACTCACCTGAACAGCTCTGTTCCGCATAGGTGACATACTGCACCAGACGCGTGTGAAAATATGCATCTAGACGAGCGCACAGCTATTCATCATTTGAATATTATGTGACCAGCTTCATGAGCTTTATCCATATACGACTATTCATCTAGGCAATATAAGAAAAGCAAATATATAAACAACTAGAACATTACCGGGTTAACGCACGTTTCCATCAATGAGATCGGTTTTAGGAGTTACGCTTAGGTAATATATGCTTAAAAGTGAATACTATAACGAATGATAAAACTTCTATGCATATGTGTGCTATCGGTTCAATTCTTCCAGCCAATAAATTCCTTCCTGTATTGGCACTATCTTTTATTCACTCTTCCTCGGCTACCTCTTCCGCTTTGCTGGAGAAAAACACTCATCATTATTTCATGTAGAGTCAGGGCGGCTTAGAGATCTGTTTATCTATTGTAATTTCGTACCATAAGCCCTGCCAATGATATACCGCCGATTCTCTGATGAAAATCCTCTCTAATCTATTCATAATTAAGTTGCGTCGTTATCATTCCCAATCTTTTAGTCACTTACCAACGTTAATCTTCATATACCATCGCTACTTCTACATTTAGATACCAACAAGAAAAACATACCAGTATCATCAAACCGCAAACACTACGTTTGTCAGCATTCTAGCTGTGATAATAGATAATATTCATCTATAACACAGTGAGAGTTTAGCGCAAACACCAAAGCATATAATACGCAGAGAACATCGGATTTTCGAAAACTTTCATCGCTGCGATTAACTCTGTCTGAATTTCATACCATCCCTAATGGTATATGTCGATACACTAAGAGGTAACAAGATACGCGTATCGTGAACAGCTTTCGGTAACTGTGATAGTATCCAAAGAGGGTGTGAGGGTGGACGATGCGATCAACAGGCAGTGTTCACTTGCAAGTGAGCATCACACTTGAACAGAGTGATTATGAGAATGATTGATTTGTGATGTGATGGTGGATAATGTGATCATCTGGCAGTGTTCACTTGCAAGTGGGCATCACACTTGAACAGAGTGATGGTGAGAATGATTTGTTTTTGATGTGATGGTGGATGATGTGATCAACAGGCAGTGTTCACTTGCAAGTGAGCATCACCCTTGAACAGGGTGATGATGAGAATGATTGATTTGTGATGTGATGGTGGATAATGTGATCAACAGGCAGTGTTCACTTGCAAGTGAGCATCACACTTGAACAGAGCGATGATGAGAATGATTGATTTGTGATGTGATGGTGGATGATGTGATCAACTGGCAGTGTTCACTTGCAAGTGGGCATCACACTTGAACAGAGTGATCGTGAGAATGATTGATTTGTGATGTGATGGTGGATGATGTGATCAACAGGCAGCGCTAACTTGCAAGTGAGCGCGATTCCCCAATAGCATATTTGTGTGCCCTGTACTTCCGACCTGTTCCTACGAATCGCATTCCTTTTTCTCGTCGTCCAATTCTAAGCGAGCATCACACTTGAACAGAGTGATACTCAGAATGATTGATTTGTGATGTGATGGTGGATGATGTGATTAATAGGCAGCTTTCACTTGCAAGTGACCATCACGCTTGAACAGAGTGATGGTGAGAATGATTGATTTGTGATGTGATGGTGGATGATGTGATTAACAGGCAGCGTTCCCTTGCAAGTGAGCCTCACACTTGAACAGAGTGATAGTTAGAATGATTGATTTGTGATGTGACGGTGAATGATGTGATCAACTGGCAGCGTTCACTTCCAAGTGAGCATCACACTTGAACAGAGTGATCCTGAGAATGATTTATTTGTGATGTGATGGTGGATGATGTGATCAACTGGCAGTGTTCACTTCCAAGTGAGCATCACACTTGAACAGAGTGATCGTGAGAATGATTGATTTATGATTCGATCGTGGATGATGTGATTAACAGGCAGCGTTCACTTTCAAGTGAGCATCACACTTGAACAGAGTGATGGTGAGAATGATTGATTTATGATTCGATCGTGGATGATGTGATTAACAGGCAGCGTTCACTTTCAAGTGAGCATCACACTTGAACAGAGTGATGGTGAGAATGATTGATTTGTGATGTGATGGTGGATGATATGATCAACTGGCAGCTTTCATTTGCAAGTGACCATCACGCTTGAACAGAGTGATGATGAGAATGATTGATTTGTGATGTGATGGTGGATGATATGATCAACTGGCAGCTTTCACTTGGAAGTGAGCATCACACTTGAACAGAGTGATCGTGAGAATGATTGATTTGTGATGTGATGGTGGATGATGTGATCAACTGGCAGTGTTCACTTTCAAGTGAGCATCACACTTGAACAGAGTGATCTTAAGAATGATTGATTTGTGATTCGATCGTGGATGATGTGATTAACAGGTAGCGTTCACTTTCAAGTGAGCATCACACTTGAACAGAGTGATTATGAGAATGATTGATTTGTGATTTGATCGTGGATGATGTGATTAACAGGCAGCGTTCCCTTGCAAGTGAGCATCACACTTGAACAGAGTGATCTTCAGAATGATTGATTTATGATTTGATCGTGGATGATGTGATTAACAGGCAGCGTTCACTTGGAAGTGAACATCACACTTGAACAGAGTGATCGTGAGAATGATTTATTTGTGATGTGATGGTGGATGATGTGATCAACTGGCAGTGTTCACTTCCAAGTGAGCATCACACTTGAACAGAGTGATCTTAAGAATGATTGATTTGTGATGTGATGGTGGATGATGTGATCAACTGGCAGCGTTCATTTGCAAGTGCGCATCACACTTGAACAGAGTGATAGTGAGAATGATTGATTTGTGATGTGATGGTGGATGATGTGATTAACAGGCAGCGTTCACTTGCAAGTGAGCATCACACTTGAACAGAGTGATCTTCAGAATGATTGATTTATGATTTGAGCGTGGATGATGTGATTAACAGGCAGCGTTCACTTGGAAGTGAGCATCACACTTGAACAGAGTGATGGTGAGAATGATTGATTTGTGATGTGATGGTGGATGATGTGATCAACTGGCAGTGTTCACTTTCAAGTGAGCATCACACTTGAACAGAGTGATCTTAAGAATGATTGATTTGTGATTCGATCGTGGATGATGTGATTAACAGGTAGCGTTNAATTCAAGAAAGGTGAACTTTTAACATGGTGGAGCATTAGCTCATGTTCAGTGGAAGTCAATGTTGTTCAAGACTTTTTGGGAAAGAACATAAACGCCACTCTTTTGATGATTGAAACTAAAAGCGCCAAAGATGTTAGTAGATACACAAGTTTTCCCGATGAAAAAGAAGTTATATTAGGACCGGGCACTCAGCTACGTGTGAAAGCCAACGCACTGCAACATGGTACATTGCACATTGTTCACTTGGTTGAAGTTTCCGATGACGATGGTGATGATCAGGAATCATTACCGGCAGCTGTGGGTTCTATGACATTAAACTCACAATCAAAGAGCACAGGTATGCTTTAATATGAATATATTGCCTTTTTGATAGTAGAGCATTAATCAAAGAAATAATCCAGTCATATTTTCTACTATTCTAGAACCAAAACAAGTATCATCAGCTTCAGCAGTCCCAGTACCGAAGAAACCAGTGTCATCTAGTGAGTTTACTTAAATTATTCTAAGAAAAGTGTAGTTATGGAAATATTGCGAGTGAAAACACTCACCTAAACAGTTTTGTTCCGCAGAGGTTGCATACTGCTCTAGACGCGTGTGAAAATAAAATATGCATCTAGGCAAGCGCACAGCTATTCATCATTTGAATATTATGTGACCAGCTTTATGAGCTTCATCCATATACGACTATTCATCTAGGCAATATAAGAAACACAAATGTATAAACAACTAGAAGATTACCGAGTTAACGCACGTTTCCACCAATGAGATCCATTTTACTGCTTACGATTAGATAATATATGCTTGATAGTGAATACTATAGCGAATGATAAAAATTCAATGCATGTGTGGGCTATGGGTTCAATTCTTCCAGCGAATAAATCCCATTCTGTACTGGCACTATCTTTTTTCCACTCTTCATCGGTTACCTATTCCACTTTCCTGGAGAAAAACACTCATAATTATTTCATGCAGGGTGAGGGTGACTTCGAAACCTGTTTATCTATTATAATTTCACACCATAAGTCCTGCCAATGATATACCGCCGATTCTCAGAGAAAAATCCTCTCTAATCTATTCATAATTCAGTTGTTTCGTTATCATTCCCGATGTTTTAGCCACTTTCCAACGTTAATCTTTATATACAATCGCTATTTCTACATTTAGATCCGAACAAGAAAAACATACCAGTATCCTCAAAACGCAAACACTACGTTTGTCAGCATCCTAGCTGTGATAATACATAATATTCATATATAACGCAGTGCGGGTATAGCGTAAACACCAAAGTATACAATACGCAGAAAATACCAGAAATTCGAAAACGTTCGTCGCTGCGATTAACTCTGTGTGAATTTCATACCATCCCTAATGGTATACATCGATACACTAAGAGGTAACACGATACGCGTATCGTGAACAGCTTTCGGTAACTGTGATAGTATCCAAAGACTTCGCGATGGTGGATGATGTGACCAACTGGCAGTGTTCACTTGCAAGTGAGCATCACACTTGAACAGAGTGATCCTCACAATGATTGATTTGTGATGTGATGGTGGATGATGTGATCAACTGGCAGTGTTCACTTGCAAGTGAGCATCACACTTGAACAGAGTGATAATGAGAATGATTGATTTGTGATGTGATGGTGGATGATGTGATCAACTGGCAGTGTTCACTTCCAGGTGAGCATCACACTTGAACAGAGTGATTATGAGAATGATTGATTAGTGATGTGATGGTGGATGATGTGATCAACTGGCAGTGTTCACTTGCAAGTGAGCATCACACTTGAACAGAGTGATAGTGAGAATGGTTGATTTGTGATGTGATCGTGGATGATGTGATCAACTGGCAGTTTTCACTTGCAAGTGAGCATCACACTTGAACAGAGTGATGGTGAGAATGATTGATTAGTGATGTGATGGTGGATGATGTGATCAACTGGCAGTGTTCACTTGCAAGTGAGCATCACACTTGAACAGAGTGATCGTGAGAATGATTGATTAGTGATGTGATGGTGGATGATGTGATCAACTGGCAGTGTTCACTTGCAAGTGAGCATCACACTTGAACAGAGTGATCCTCACAATGATTGATTTGTGATGTGATGGTGGATGATGTGATCAACTGGCAGTGTTCACTTGCAAGTGAGCATCACACTTGAACAGAGTGATACTGAGAATGATTGATTTGTGATGTGATGATGGATGATGCGATCAACTGGCAGTGTTCACTTGAAAGTGAGCATCACACTTGAACAGAGTGATGGTGAGAATGATTGATTTGTGATGTGATGGTGAATGGTGTGAGCTAGTTGCGGAAGACACTGGCTGATGATTGTGGTAGTATTCAATAATTACATGATCAGGAAATAATGGGGAAGTCAGAGAAGATATTTAAATTGGGGTAGAATTTAGGTTGCGTTACGTGAGGGTAAAGGTTGGATAGTTGTCGGAGAAACTATGCTGTTTGGGATTCGACTCATACAAGAATGGAATCAGGTATCCATGCAGGTGGAGTACTAAAAGTACTTTGGAAGTAGTAGTGTAATGACAAACTGGTTGAGTAGCTGACCGCTTCTCACGGTATAGATGTTTATTGACTACTCTACATGGCCAGAATGTATCTCTTTCACAATAAAACACGCGCTTATATAGAGAAGAGGAAAGAGAGAGATGACCCGGAGATAGTATGATATAGAGGTGAGAGGATAAAGAACAGAAAGAGATGAACGATATCATTATCGTTACAAGTAGGGCCTGGCGTTTTGATGGTTGAATTGTTGATTTGTGTGCTGGAAAGTTTTGTGTTGTGTCGAACCGTCGAGAATATCGGCTATAATATCAATATTAGTTGGAAGCGACTCGCTGTGCGCTTATATCAAGTCGCGGCAGTGATTACAAAGATTACGGGGAATACTCCTCGAGTATAATGAGTGATTCTGCATAAGATTCTAGTGTCATCTCACTAGCGAGTTTTTTCAATGATTATGCACCACTTTTCTGGATAATTTACTTAAGAAAAATTCGCTCTTCTGAAAGTTTTTCGAATAAGATGGGTCGATAGTTGGTCAAATAATGAAAACAATCTGAGTAGGAGTAGACGATGTAGTTTGAGGCTAGCAATGTTTGTAGAATGGTGAAAATGGGATGACAAGAGCGAAAGTGTTTTTTTTCTATAGCATCGTAACGTAAGCATTTCTTTTTCTCTTACACTCCTTTCGGTTACAGACTGACGAAAGTTCAAGACTCAAACGGATCTTCTTTATAGTAAATAATGAAATTCGACGATGTTTCTAGTGGAGAGCTTTGGAGGGGAGAAAAATTTCAGTTGGGTAGTGGAAGCCGTGCACCTTATGTGAATAGCGTTAACACCATCGAATGGTGGCTAAACTTGGCAACAGGGTAGTATAGGCCAGTTCTGATTAAAAGGTAAACCATTATAAATCATGGTATCATATGTGAGAAATATGATTTGATGAAATGGTCCTATAAATGGAGGATGCGCTTTTTTCACCCTAAGTATTGGCAGTTCTGGACATTCGATCTTGCTTCAGGGTGTAAATAGGACAAGGAGTAATGATTTTTCTAAAATGTATATCAACTTCAAGAATAATACCGAAGGCGCTCCGGCCGTGTGAGAAGTTTACGTTTCTAGTCAAAATCGACTTTCCAACGCGGAACTGTTTTACTTTGGTAATAAACAAAGACTATTTTAGAAGCTCCGATGCAAATCTTTCATTGTCACAACTTAACCTGATCGAGCACAGTGAGATTTATTAATGAACAATTGCATCGCGTGTGAAGTTCCGCCTTACTGCTAAATTCGCAGATGATTTACCCGTTGCAGTAAACACACTAAATATATGTACCTTCACAGACACATTTGTTCAGTTTTTATTCAATGCTCTTCAAAGCAGAAGGTGACAGTATCAATTCAATTTCTCAGTATGTGTTCTATGTATGATAATATAATTGCTTTTATAATCTCACTAATCACATAATAGCGACGCAAATTCATATGTGTGAAATTATGGATACAACTGATGATAATGATCGGAAAGATATTTTCCGACCATCTTTCTGTCTTTTCATGAAAAATATACTGTCGTATTAATTATCTTCAATGAATTATTTCAGTCAAGAGACCAGCGATTCATCCTCGGCAAGCGCTACTTGTTTTTTTTTATCGCCGCACTATAAATATTATACAAAAAAAAAATTGAAATCAAAACCAAGCCTATGATTTCTTCACGAGATGCTTTCATACACATATCACTAAAAAGCATGATTCATTACCTTATCCGTTGAGAATCGATTGAAAACAAATAGTATTACAATCGTATACTTTGAATTTGTACTACTTCATCATTGAAATCACCCCAGCCTCCTAAGAATTTCAAAAACACTGGAAAATGGAAAGATCAATGACAAGTTCAAACGAAAGCGAGAAATCATTTTACTATCTACTATTATGATCGGATAATCCTATGCACACAGCAATATTTGAATGAAACAGAGGTTCTCCGATGTTGTTGATTCCATCATGTAGAGTAATGTCTGCGCAACTGCATAGTACAAGCTGCAGCGAATCTTCATTGACATAATATGCGAATATGTGTCCTATTTATGCATAGAGCATTAAATGTGAAAAATGTGGTCGTATCAGCTACCCATGTTCCATGGAATGGTGGATGATGTGATCAACTGGCAGTGTTCACTTGCAAGTGAGCATCACACTTGAACAGAGTGATCCTCAGAATGATTGATTTGTGATGTGATGGTGGATGATGTGATCAACTGGCAGTATTCACTTGCAAGTGAGCATCACACTTGAAGAGAGTGATTATGAGAATGATTGATTTGTGATGTGATGGTGGACGATGTGATCAACTGGCAGTGTTCACTTGCAAGTGAGCATCACACTTGAACAGAGTGATGATGAGAATGTTTGATTTGTGATGTGATGGTGGATGATGTAATCAACTGGCAGTGTTCACTTGCAAGTGAGCATCACACTTGAACAGAGTGATTATGAGAATGATTGATTTGTGATGTGATGGTGGATGATGTGATCAACTGGCAGTGTTCACTTGCAAGTGAGCATCACACTTGAACAGAGTGATTTTCAGAATGATTGATTTGTGATGTGATGGTGGATGATGTGATCAACTGGCAGTGTTCACTTGCAAGTGAGCATCACACTTGAACAGAGTGATACTGAGAATGATTGATTTGTGATGTGATGGTGGATGATGTGATCAACTGGCAGTGTTCACTTGCAAGTGAGCATCACACTTGAACAGAGTGATGGTGAGAATGATTGATTTGTGATGTGATGGTGGATGATGTAATCAACTGGCAGTGTTCACTTGCAAGTGAGCATCACACTTGAACATAGGGATTATGAGGGGACTTCGTGGATGATGTTTTGCTCAGTTTTATTAACATTGTTCGTCTTCCCCTCGAATGAAGCAAGGTTCTCGATATGAGGGATAAATGTAAAAGATGCGATCATAGATAGTATTCAAAAACTACGCCGAGTTTTGGATCAATATTGTGGTGATGATATCATTGGAAGTAACTAGTTTTTTTTTAATCGGGGGATATTTATTGCTATGACTGTTGTTTTACGTGATGTTTACTTATCAGACGATGTGTATCACAGTCATTACTTGCATTACGGTATCTGTTGTTCACGAGCATGTTTGAATGGGTAGATATATGAAGTTTTTTTTTACAGAAGTAAAGTAAAATAAACTGAGTGCGTTTTAAAGTAATACATATGCTTGAAGGATGAGAATAATCACTCGATGAGTTATGTTGGGTCATAAGGAAGCAAAATAGGAAGACTGACGTTTAACGTCCTTCTTTAATATTCCTGGTGTCCTAGGAAAAGGCGAATAGTTGAATGCCGAACAGGTTAATAGTGTGCTTTTTGAATTTTTCAAACTATCAAAGTGGCAGTTTGTAGATCGTGCATGGTTTTGAGTATACATTTTATGAGATCTGAAGAAGGATCAAAACAATGTCGAAAGTTGTTTCAGGATGTGATCATATAGCATTGAATCATGAGTGTGTTACTTTGATCACAAGATGAGCACTTATTACTTTTACAGTATATTCTCTGTTCTACGAATGCGAACGTATTCCGATTATGAAAGCAATTAAACAAAAGTTTCACACAACAGAATCATGGGAAATGACGAAGTAATATTATTTACTTTCATTACCTTTCACTAAGATCAAATCTTAATGCACTGGAGAGTTAGTTAAACTTTGCACACCATCTGAACAGCGAGGATATTTGTTTATTCGACACCGGCATGATTAAGTCAAAATAAACGTGAGACTATCCTAGACGCAAGTTTATGATCCACATATTGGTTGTGATCATTAGTCAAATGGTTTCTTTTTTGGAAATTCCGAAGAGAAGATAAGCTATTTCCACTATAGACCTGCGGGAATACTTGTTCGACAACGGTCTACCTGTGGGGAGACGTAGCGATTGATTCGTACACTCTATCAGCAATTTACGGTGAAATATTATTATGTCGAAATTGATAGGAGATTCTATTCGTTAAAAGTCGATGTTAACATGGTTTTCATTCGCTTTATTTTCTGGCAAGAGCAACAACGACGACCACGTGACATTCATTTCATGACCACATCAGAAGAAAAATTCGATTCTTGTAACAGTAACAATGAGAATTCTTATCATCAGTTGTGTGACTGAAAGTCATTTGTTTTTATGTTGGTATATTTACGCATTCTTCCAGCGAAGAAGAACAGAACAAAACTTAACTTTTGCATTTAGACTTTGTGAAAAAATACAAGCGGCGGACTAAATAATGGCAGCTAATAATTCAAATCTCGGTATGGTTGAAAGAAAAAAACGATGAACACGAACTTTATTATTCTACAATTTGATTAGATCTTGTCTTTGCGATGGATTGCACTGGTTCAATGGGTTCGTATATCAAAAGTGCAACAGACAACATTCGTATGATTATTGATGAAATTATTGCCAAAGAGAAAGTCACTATACGACTTGCTCTCGTCGAGTATCGTGATCATCCTCCTCAAGTCTGTATGAAATAATGACGATTATACATTCAATACGTTATATATATGTTTCAAGACAATACACTTGTAACTCGTGTTCGTAGTTTTACAAATACAGTGACAGAAATGAAAGGATGGCTGGCGCGCTTCGTGAGGCTTTCAGTCTTCCGTGGCGTTCCGATGCGACTAAAATCTGCATTCTCATATCTGACGCACCACCTCATGGTCTTGTCGCAGCCGGTGATGGTTTTCCCAGTGGATGTCCAGCTGATCACGATTCACTCAACATTGCACGGAACATGGTTGAAAGAAGCATCACTCTCTACACTGTCGGTGTCGAACCACCTATTGGTAATTTATTTTTTATCGTATGAAAACTATCTCAATCGGTATCTTTTCCATTGTAGTACCTTATCGTGAGTTTTTCATGGCTATTGCACACATAACAGGTGGACAATATGTTCCAATGGCAGATGCAAATAAACTAGCACAAATGATCATTGGCGGCGTACGCGAGGAAATATCGCTTGATCGAGTTATGAATAGTTCTAAGCGAGACATTGCTCGGGAGGTGCATAAAGCAGCTAGAGATGGAGTTGACGACAATGAAGCAGCCAAACGATTACAAAAGATCTTTTCCGAAAAGAACGTCGTTGTTAATCGCATGAGAAATGAAGCTAGAACACCGTCAAAAGCCGCTGAAGAATGCTACGCGAAATGTACAGATATGTCCGACATTCAACAACAATACCAACAATCGATACCCACCGTTTCTCATACTAAAGCAGCCGAAATGGATTATAAATTAGAAGAGAATAAACCAGTCAGCTTCGAACAAGCGAAACGTATTGTTCAAAAAGCAAAGAATTGGGATTACTCATCAATTGATTTAAGTGATGATAAGACTTCAACTGGTAACTCTACTGCTGGAACACCATGCAAGCATGGGGCACGCTGCCGTGATCGAAGCGACTATCACTGAGCAAGATTTTTGCATCCGGAAAGTAGTACTAGTACTCGAAACAGTGGTCAACATCATCGAGCAAAATATTCTCATTCAAGTCAATGATTTCCTGGACGAATTTTCCTTTCACAAAAGACTCCAGCATACTCAAGAAAACATTGTTTTTTTTGCTTTCTTCTGTAGTCTATTGATATTGACTTACATCCCCTGTGACGCAATAACATGGGTTTTTTTCCTTTCGATACATGAGTCACGGTAAATAGCAAAACGAGAAATATAAGGTGCGCCGCATTTCACCACCAAAAGTTTCTTGTTGTCATTCGAATCAGAAACACGCAGAGAGAAGCGCAACATGAATCAACTGAAATTCGATTCATATAACTTCGTACAAGTGGGCAAAGTTATAGCTCATACAGATAAATTTTTAGTGGAAAATGAGATCATTTTCATCATGATTGGTAGTACTGGACAGCAACAACCGTTCGTGTCACCTGTATCAGGCGTAGTTACTAAAATATACGTTCACGAAAACGATATACTTTCATATGGATCGCTAATCCTTGAATATCAAGAATGTTCGCATGCGGTTATCTACAAAGATTTATGTGCTGTTTGTGGTAAAAAAGTTGACAAAACATTGGAACCATCTAACTCGATGCAGAAAGTTACGGCAATAGAGCCGGCATTCTCTTGTGTCAAAACTACTAGAGAAAGAGCGATAAAATACGATAGTGACGAACGTAATCTACTACTTCGTAGACGCAAACTTCATTTGTTGATTGATCTGGATCAAACACTTGTTCACACTAGCAATTCTCCGAATCATTATCCATCATCAGATGACATTATTTCATTCTATTTGGATCACCCAGTAGCACAGACACTTTATACAAAACTACGTCCTGGTGTCAAAGAATTCCTTGCCCATCTGCAATCTTACTATGTCTT